>PVIH01010749.1:0-73284 GCA_004025045.1 Sigmodon hispidus
ATCCATTCCATAAAGCTATCAGAAGAAACCCTGACACCCAGTGGATCACCAAGCCAGTCCACAAGCATAGAGAGATGCGTGGGCTGACATCTGCTGGCCGCAAGAGTCGGGGCCTTGGAAAGGGCCACAAGTTCCACCACACAATTGGTGGCTCTCGCCGTGCAGCCTGGAGAAGGCGCAATACTTTGCAGCTCCACCGCTACCGCTAATACACGTAATATTTGTAAAATTAATGCCCAATAAACAATTTAGGACCGTCAAAAAAAAAAAAAAGAAAACCTATTTTTTTATCTAGGCAAGTCTGTTTATCCTGTATTTCCAAAGGCAAACCATATTTTGTTAAAGACCTTGTCTCGGACCTCAGACTATATTGAATTTCACTTCTATATAATTTCTAATCTCCATATTTATCCTCTAAAATAATTTTCTTCCTTGCTTAACACCTGGTGGTGTTATCAAACTATTAAAAGTCATTTCAGGACAGGGACTGGGTCCATCTCATTTGCCACTCTGTACTCTATACCTTACATAATGCTTGGTAACTACTCAATAAATAGAGGTCAAATGAATTATTAAATCAAGTAACTTCAAAATTTAAGCTGTAATTCATATATTAGTTTTCATGTCATGTAAAAATGTTTTCCTAGAATGGCTAGATAATGCTGTGGTTAAAACTCTTGCCATGAAAGCCTGAACCAGAATTTCATTTTTAGATCCCACCATGGAATGAGAGAAACAACATCCCCAGAAGGTGTCATCTGATCTCCACATACACATGCTTCCTAATGCACCCATGTTCTCGTTCTCTCTCTGAATATACAAACAACAACTATAATTACACACTTTAAAGGACATTTTCAATTGAGTTCTCCTCCTCCCCTGCCTTCTCTCTCACTTCCTCCTTCTCATTTGTCTCCTCCTTGCCCCTTGGTTCTTTTCATTACTCTTAAATCTCCCCTGCAGGTCCTGGCCCATCATCCTTCTTTAGTACCTCAAATGTCTCAGCAAACTCACACCGGCACCCTGAGAAGGCCTGTTTGCAACAGACGTGTAGCACCATCTGCCAGGTACTATGCAAACTGTTACCTTGAGGGAGTTTGGAGTTTCAAGATTAGATAACTACATTCCTTTCTAAAAGGTCATATTTTGGTATAACTTGGTTTTCTCCACTGGGTATAATAAAAAAGAAGTGTCATATGAAAGGAAGAATGGTACATAAATTGGAGTATAGGTGTACAGTTTTATTTAGAGTTTGAAGAAAATGTGTCATACCCAGTAGACATTAAGCTGTGATGACATAAATACAGAGTTGTTGAGACATAATGATTTAATAAGGAAAATGTTAGTATTTTCTTTTAACTATGAGGCATTGTTTGAAAACTTTCTAAAATATTAAAGGAACTGAAATCTTTGGAGGAATTCTGTCTTTGTCGGTTGTTAATTTTCCCCATTTTTCTAACTTTTATTTATATTCACTCCCAGATGGAGTTTATCATAATTTATTCCAGTTTGTTCTTTCTGGTAATTGTTATGATCTATCTATGTACCTTTATCAGTTCTTATTTTATTCTTTTTGCCTGATTTATATCACCATTCCTCTCTCTTCTCTGTAATGATTTCTAAGTTCTGATGTTATTATTAACATCCTTTTGATGCACTGAAATACTCTATTATACAGAAAATGAATAGGCTTTTTAATGCTCTATGTACTCATGCATAAATACCCATTTACAAATTATGAGAAAGGGAAAAATTAATGCAGTTACTTCATTATAATTAATTTTTTTTAAATGTAACATTTAATTAATTTCTTGAAAACCTCATACAATGCAACTGTATAATATTCACCTCTCATTAATATTTTTATTTAAAAAAAATTTTATTCATTTTACATACCAACCACAGGTCCCCCTGCCAACCCCCACTGCTTTTCCCCCAACCCATCAAGACCTCCCATGAGGAATCAGCAAAGCATGGTACATCATTATGTTCAATTTTGAGAATCACCAACTTTAGAAGGTCCATAGGTGGGCAATATATTATTCCCCTCCCACTAGCCTTACTGCATATGCTTCTGACATTGCAAAACTTTTTTGTTAAAACTATTGACTCTAGACTCAAGCCTACAAAAATATCCAGTGTTGAAACTCCTCAGATTGTGGAAACAGCACTTTTTAAAAATAATATTTTGTAATTATTCACTGAAAATTATGCTATATTTTTGACTGGTTTGATGTTGTATGGGGTTTATGCAGGTAACCACAGCTGTCATGAATTGATAAATCTAATACTCAAGTCATGTCAAGTAGTCAACATTTCATAGCTCCATTACCCTTTCTACCCTTTCTTCCATGATTTCATCTGAGCCTTGAGGGGGGACATTTATATAGACAGCTCAGATTCACCCACAGCTCAGAGTTGCTTTTACTCAGTTCTTTGACCAGTTATGATTCTCTGCATTAATTACTAACCACTTCACAAAGAAGTTTCTTTGACCAAAGTTTAGAGCAAACAGTAGCATATGGGTATAAGCACAAATATTTAGAATGCAGTTTGACAGTATGGCCATTTGTTATAATAACAAGAATAGATTTGCCTATGAGGCCTATCAACTCACCAATTATACATGTTTAGCCAGGTGTAGAGTCAGGCATTAATTCTTTACTGTGGCACAGGTGTCAAAAACAATCATAAAAAGGTTGACAATACCCAAAATTATCATGGCACTACCATAGGCAAGTCTTCTCATATAGTTTGATATTATAGCATGCAGGCTCCCTGACTGGATAAGATCAATGATGTCTTTTGTCCCTCAGCAGCCTGCACAGTATCTTCTGGTACTATATAAACTAGTCATCAGAGAGTTTCCTGGAACATTGATGTTGATTTCCCTACAGCCAAAGTGGACAGTCATTATTTTAAAATGGTTTATGAAAGGTCATAAATATTGATTGTACGTTTGTGTACCTCTTGTTGCTTTATCTCAAGTCACCATTGCCCAGATGTTAAATCTCCCTTTGGAGAAGCACACTTGAAGCTTGATCTCTGACATCTACATTTGGCCACAACATGAATAAATTATCCTGTTTTTCAGTGATTGCCATACAACAGTCAGGATAATGGGCCTGGCTTGGCAGCAGATGTATGTTAGGGGAATCAAGATAAAATTGTAATTTCAATCTAAATAAAATTGAACTGAAACCTGTCAGTTCTCTCTGGTGTGACCATGGTGTCATAAGTGTTCTTTAAAACCTGAGTCTCTGCCTCAGGGATTAAACACACAAACATCTGAAAGCTAATCCACGAAATAGTAGAGTAGTTGCAGGCCCAGCCAAACACCAAGAGTCCCCAACAAGAAGGATGACTCAGCCATCAGCTGCAGCCCATGTAAGCTTCTGAACATGTATGGGTCATTTGTTCCCTTCAATATCATGGCTCTTTCGTGCCTTGCTAGAACAGGAAATGCACAGGAAAAAAAAAAACTCAGCCCACCACAAGCACTATACCTAATTCTTTTACTAAAGTAGCTTGCAGTTATAGCGTCAAGCAAATACATATTGGCTGACAACTAAGCATCATAAGCTCAATACATGATAAATATTAAATGAGTGGCTTCAGAAGAAATAGAGAAATGGAAACAGAGTAAAGTGAGTAGAATCGATGTCTGGCTAGATTTCAAGTAGGTAAGTGGGTCTGGAGAAGGAGTATTCACATGAGAAAAGATGGCAAAGTCCTAGAGGCAGGAATAGCCGAAAATTCCAAAACAGTAGGAGATTCATCAAATCAGACCGCAGGTTATTAAATGAGGAGTATGAGAATGAGCCTCAGAAGGTGGCTAGAGCCAGACCAGTCTTTGATGTCCAAACTTACCCATCTGGCCTTAGTATGCAAGCCAATGATTCACTCTGATTGTTTCTAAATTTTTGCCTAGTTTAAATCTTTCTTTCTCCCCAGTCCACTTTCAGAGATACTTCTTTTTTTTTTTTTTAAAGATTTATTTATTTATTATGCATACAGTTTTACAGAAGAGGGCACCAGACCTCATCATAGATGGTTGTGAGCCACCATGTGGTTTTGCTGGGAATTGAACTCAGGACCTCTGGAAGAACAGTCAGTGCTCTTAACCTCTGAGCCATCTCTCCAGCCCCTCAGAGATACTTCTTTAATCTTGAGTTAGTATCGTGTCCGTTGTAGGAAGGAACGAACTCAAGGAAGGCTGGTACAGGGGTAGGTAGGAAGTACGATGACTTCAAAGCAATTTTCCGTAGCTTAGTGTCCTCTCCCAAGTTGCTGCTGGTGGTAAGATAGTGATTCCCTTCTGTAGTATCCATCATCTCTCTGCCCTCCTCTCTGAGCAGAAACATCCAGGAAAACACAGAGATTCAACAGGTAACCTGGGCTGCAATCAGCCACTTAGTCAGCTTTTGTTGGACAAAAGCCCACACTCTCCCCAGAGATTTGTGCTCTGTTGATTCCAAATGAAAAACCACACCGTGGAACTCTGCGGAGATTCTTTTGATGGGAAGAACCCTGAGATGAAGTCTAGGAGGACCGCTTTCTGATGCTTGTTCAGCAGCTCACCAGCTTGAAGAGTTGTGTACTACCTGAGACATAATTTCTGTGAAGTTTGTAAAATGACTTGGTTACATTAGACAATACCTAGAATTTCTTTTACGTTTAAATTTTAAAAAATTAATGTATGCTTATAATTTCCGGACACTCAATTTTTATTTATCAAAATAAAAAATGTAGAAATTTTGGCTTTATAAAAAAAAATGGCTACTGGAAATACCTCTCATACTGAAGATAAGATCATTTTCCATTATATAAGAAACCATTTAAAATATATATATTTCCAGACCTTCTTTTCTGTGCTCCCAAGATAATGAGTTTCAAAAGTTACCTAGCATGTATCCAATACCACAAAATAACTGGTAAGAATACTAGAAATAATACAATTGTCTACTAACAAGCCATTGATTGAATAAAATATGTAAGTCCATGCACTGCTGTAGCATAAAGCCATCTATAATGAAATTGTTAAGAATCACTGAATGAGAGTGAAATCATCTCCACATTGAGATATGAGGAAGTGATTTAGTTAATATTCCTCTAAGAGCTTAGAATGATCTCAACACAATTGGGAAATAATATATATTCACATTACCCAAGCTCTGACCTGCCTATTGCTGATAATAATGTCATGCTATTTTAACAGCACATTGACAATATACATGAGGCTGTTTCTGCAGAATTCTTCCCATCAGGTTCCTCAATCAGAGAGATCTAGGACCATGAAAAGAAAACCTATTTTCTCCATAAATTCACTGCAGTTAAGAATGCGGAGGTAGATGTGAGCCTCAATCCTATAAAAGATATGAGCTTTTATAGGTTTCTCCACACCCAATACAGTTCTCTCCAAATGAAAAACTCTATAAAAATTAAAATGAAAAATAATTCAAAGCCTCTACCCCTCTTGAAACCATAGCTTGTCATTACTCTAATAATAAAGATGGAACTCCTTAAGACGTCAACAATTTTCTAAAATTTAAACTAACTGTGCCAGTTATTTTTTTGTCAATATGACACAAACTAGAGTCATCTGAGAGGAGCAAACCTCGGTCAGAGACATCTGTGTGGGGCATTTTTTATTTTTTATTTATTTAAAAAGTTTTTTCCATATCTACCTCTGTTCCCTCTTCCTTCCCTCCTCCCAGTCCCTCCCAGTCCTCCTTAAGCCTTCCCCCACCCCATACCCCCATCCATTGCCCAAGGAAGGCAAGGAGTCCCAAGGTGGGTCAATTCACTCTGGCATATCCAGTTGTGGTAGGTCCGAGTCCCCCATTCCAGTATGAAGGCTGAGTTAGGTTATGATCCCAATTTACTCAGGAGATCTTCTTCATTTTCTCTTCTCAAGAGAATCCCTAGATGTCTCTCTTAAGTTCTGTCTGTTATTTAGCTGTTCAGGGAATCTGGTTTGCACACTGGTTATTTTTTGCTTTATGTCTAAAATCCACTTATGAGTAAGTATATACCATGTCTATCCTTCTAGGCCTGAGTTACCTCACTCAGGAGAATACTCTCCAAATCCATCCATTTGTCTGCAAATTTTAGGGTGTCATTATATTTTTTTAATGTTAAGTAGTAGTCTATTGTGTAAATGTACCACAATTTTTTTTAAATTAATTCTTCAGTTAAGGGGAATCTAGGTTGTTTCCAATTTCTGGTTATTACAAATAATGCTGCTATGAACATAGGTGTGCCAATGCCCTTGAGATCAGAATGTGGATCCTTTGGGCATATGCCCAATGGTGGTATTACTGGATCACTGATGAGACTGATTACCAGTTTTCTGAGGAACCGTCATACTGCTTTGCAAAGTGGCTACACAAGTTTAAAAACTTCTACACAAAGCACTTAAGGGAAAACTCCAAGGTAAGGAGCCCAGATACACACATAAAACCACAAACAATTGGTAATCCCACAGAATAAAAGCCCAAAGAAAGAAATGCAAACAAGCTACCACCAAAAATAACAGGAAATAACAATCAGTGGTCATTAATATCCCTTAATATTAATGGACTCAATTCATCTATAAAAAGACATACCCTAACACGATGGATACAAAAACAGAAGCCATCCTTCTACTGCATACAAGAAATGCACCTCAACCTCAGAGATAGGCACCAGCTCAGAGTAGAGTTGGGAAAAGACTTTCCAATCAAATGGCCCCAAGAAACAAGCTCGTGTTGCCATCCTAATTTCTACCAAAGTAGACTTCAAAAAAAAAATCAAACAAAAGAGACCAGGCTGGACATTACTTATATATCTCAAGAAAAATTGGTCAAGATGAGTTCTCAATCCCAAATATTTATGCCACTAAAATAAGGGTACCTTCATATGTAAAAGAAACACTACTAAAGATTAAACCACACATCAAATGTGGCACTTTAATAGTGGAAGACCTCAATACCCACTTTCACCCTTGGATAAGTCAACCAGACAAAATCTCAACAGAGAAATAAGGGGTCTAACACAGGTTATGATGCAAATAGATTTAATAGATATGTACAGAAGCTTCCACCCAAACACAACAAAATATACATCTTCCTTAGCACCATATAGAACTTTCTCTAAAATTGGTCATATAATTGGTCATAAAGCAAATATCAATAGATACAATAAATGGAAATAGCCCCTTGTATCATATCAGACCACCATGGCCTAAAGTTAGAGTTCAACAACATCAAAAATCACAGAAAGCCTACCAACTCATGGAAACTAAACATCACTCAGCTGAACCACTTCCGGGTCAAGGAAGAAATTAAGAAAAAAAAATCAGACTTCCTAGAATTTAACAAAAATGAATCCACAACATACCCAAACTTATGGGACACAATGAAAGCAGTCTTAAGAGAAAAATTCATAGCATTAGATGCCTATATGAAAACCTAGAGAAATCCCACACTAGAGAACAAACACTACAGCTAAAAGCCTTAAAACAATTAGAAGCAAGCTCATCTAGAAGTAGTAGATGGCAGGAAATAAACAAACTTAAAGCTGAAATCAATACAACTGAAACAAAAAAAGAACAATACAACGGATCAATGAATCAAAGAGTTGGTTCTTTGAGAAAGTCAACAAGGTAGATAAAACCTTATCCAAACTAACCAAAAGAGTATCCAAATTAACAAAATCAGAAATGAAAAGGGGACATAACAACAGACTCCCAGGAAATCCAGAGAATTATCAGGTCATACTTTGAAAATCTATACCCCACAAAATGGAAAACCTAGAAGAAATGGATAGCTTTCTGCACAGGTAATTTTTACCAAAATTAAATAAAGACCAAATTAATTACCTAAACAGACCTATAACCATAAAGGAAATTGAAACTGTCATTAAAAGACTCCCAAGTAAAAAAAGCCCAGGTCCAGATGGTTTCAGTGCAGAATAATACCAGAAATTCAAAGAACTAATACAAATACTGTAGTTTCATACAGTAGAAATTGAAGATATCACTGAACTCTTCTTATGAGGCCACAATAACCCTAACTCCCAAGCAACTCCAAGACGCAACAAAGAAAGAATTATGGGTCATTTTTCCTCATGAATATTGATGCAAAAATTCTCAACAAAATTCTGGCAAACCAAATACAGCAACACATAAAAAAAAAAATCATCCACCACGATCAAATAGGCTTCATCCCAGAAATGCAGGGATGGTTCAACATATGAAAAACTGTAAATGTCATCCATCATATAAACAAAGTGAAGGGAAAAACCCACATAATCACATCCTTAGATGCTGAAAAGGCCTTTGACAAAATCCAATGCTCCTTTATGATAAAAGTCCTGGAGAGATGAGGAATACACAGAAAATAATCTAAATATAATAAAGGCAATTAACAAGAAGCTAAGGGCCAACATCAAACTAAATGGAGAGAAACTCAAAGTAATCTCACTAAAATCAGGAACTAGACAAGGCTATCCCCTCTTCCCTTATCTATTCAAAATAGTTCTCAAAGTTTTAACTAAAGCAGTAAGAGAACAAAAGAAGATTAAGAGGATAAAGATTGGGAAAGATGTGAAACTATCTCTATTCTCAGATAATATGATTATATACATAAGTGACCCACAAAATTCTACCAGGAAATTCTACAGCTGATAAACACCTTCAGCAATGTATCAGGATACAGTAGCCCTCTTATACATTAAAGATAAAAGGACTAAAAAGAAATAAGGGAAAAATCACCCTTTTTAATAGCTGCAATTAGCATTAAATACCTTGGTGTAACTATAACCAAAGAAGTAACAGATCTGTTTGACAAAAACTTTAAATCTCTAAAGAAAAAACGGAAGAGGATATCAGAAAATTGAAAGATCTCTCATGTTCCTGGATAAGTAGGATCAACATAGTGAAAATGACAATCTTACCAAAAGCAATCTACAAATTCAATGCGATTCCCATCAAAATCCCAAAACAATTTTTTACAGACCTTCAAAGAACAATACTCAGTTTCATTTGGAATAACAGGAAAGACAAGATTGTTAACTTTGCTCAACAAAAGAACCTTAGGAGGCATCACTATCCCCGACTTCAAGTTATACTGTAGCAGTGCTACAGTAATAAAAACAGCCTGGTAAAAGCATAAAAACAGACTTGTGAATTAATAGAATCGAATTGAGGATCCAGGCATTAACCCAAAAACCCATGAACACCTGATCCTCAACAAAGAGGCCCAAAATATTCAATGGAAAAAAGATAGTATCTTCAACAAATGGTGCTGGCATAGCTGGATGATAGTGTGTAGAAAAATGCAAATAAATCCAAACTTATCACTCTGCACAAAACTCAAATCCAAGTGAATCAAGGACCTCAACATAAACCCAGCCACCCTGAACTTAATTGAAAAAAGTGAAAAATATCCTCTAATGCCCAGGTAACCATTTCCTAAATATAATACCAGTAGCACAGACACTAGGATAACAATCATTACGTGTTATCTCCTGAAACTGAGAAGTTTCTATAAGGCCAAGGACACAGTCAATGACAAAATGACAGCCTACAGAATGGGAAAAGATTTTCTCCAACACTACAAGTGACAGAGGACTGATTTCTAAAATATATAGAGAACTCAAGAAACTAGAGCCCAAAACTTTGAACAACCCAATCAAAAAATTTGGTTCAGAACTAAAAAGAGAATTCTCAGCAGACAAATTACAAATAGCTGAAAGGCACCTGAAAAAGTGCTCAACATCTTTAGCCATCAGAGAAATGCAAATCAAAACAACTTTGAGATACCACCTTACACCTGTCAGAGTGGCTGATTGAAAACACAGATGACAGCCTATGCTGGAGAGGTTGTGGAGCAAGGGGAACACTTCTCCATTGTTGGTGGGATTGTAAGCTTGTTCAGCCACTCTGAAATGCAGTATGGAGGTTTCTCAGAAAACTGGGAATCAATCTCCCCAAGGATCCAGCAATACCACTACTGCATATATACCAGAAAGACATACATTTTATAATTATGTCTTTAATTAAGCATAATCTCAAATAAAAGCATTAGTTCAACTATATTCATAGCAGCATTATTTGTAATAGCAAGAACCTGGAAACAACCTAGATGCCCCTCAACTGAGAATGGATTAACAAACTGTGGTACATCTACACAATAGAGTACTACTCAGCAGTAAGAAAAAAAATGATACCCTAAAATTCACAGGCAAATGGATGAGTTTGGAGAATATCTTTCTGAGCAAGGTATCACAATCCCAGAAAGAGAAGCAGGGCATGTACTCACTCATTAGCGGACTTTAAACAAAAAGCTAAGGACACCCAAGCTGCAAACTACAACCACTTAACAGCTTGTCATCTAAAGCACCTTGGACTGGCAACTTGGAGCCCATTCCCTCCAGTGGAACATCTAACCCAGTCTTGGTATTAGGATGAGGAAATCGGACTTGCCTTAAGTAGATGCTGAACTAATCCACTTTGTGACCTCTTTCCCTTTCTAGGGAGCTGATGGGGGTATTAGGAAAAGAGAAGGTGACCAGGAGGGGTCATGAGGAGAAAGGGAGTTTGAATAAGAGGATACATGGATAAAAAAATGAGAATTTATTCTATAAAAAATTAAAAAAAAACAAGTTTATACTCCTTGCAGCAATGAAGTAGTGTTAATGGGGCCCTTTTTTATTTATTGATAAAGGAGTACCTAGCCTTCTGTGGATGGTGCTATACATGAGTACTGAATAGTATATGAAAGCAGTTTGAACAAGCCAGTAAGCAGCATTTTTCTATGATTTCTGCTTTATTTTCTCCCTCCTTTTGGTTCCTGTCCTGATTTTCTTCATAGATAAACTCTTAACCTTAAAATGTAAGGTGAAAAAACCCTTTCCTACCCAGGTTGCTTTCAGTCACAGTATTTATTACATCAATGGAGAAGCAAAAAAAGGACACATATCCAATCTAATTACTAGGTACAGTCATGAGAGATCAACTAAAACTCCAGCAGTGAGGGTGAGCATCCTCTTTCAAGGTCTAAGACCTCCTCTGTTTCAGTTATGAGTAAAATATTTAATATAATTTCAGAAAAAAAGATACACTTAAAAAACAAGCTATGAACACCATGGTCTTTAGAAGGCAGAAATGTGGAAGAACCGTCTGAAAATGCTACTGCTGCATAGGTGATTTGACAACTTGTGGATACAAGCTCCAGTCATCTGGGAAGAAGAATCATCGATTGAGAATTACTTTCATTGGACTGGCTCATGGGCAAGTTTGTGGGACACTTTCCCAGAAATGATGAATATAGGAGGGCCAGGCCCACTGTGGGGATGCCACCATTGATCAGGTGGTCCTGGGTTCTATAAAAATCAAGCTGAGAAAACTCTGAAGAGCATGCCCAATAAGCAGCATTCCTCCATAGCCTCTGCTTCAGTGCCCACCTCCAGCCAAGTCCCTGCCTTAAGTTCCTGCCCCAGCTTCCGTTGGTGATAGACTACAAGCTCTCTGAATAAGCCCTTTCCTGGCCAAGCTGCCTTTCTGAAGTGTTTGTTGTGGCAACAAAGAGCAAAGTAGGACAATGGATACATTTTTGTTCTAAAGAAATTTCAGGGTTTGCACAAAATTTGATCCTCTGAGCTCATAAACATTGCCACATTTCGTTATGCAAAATTATTTCCCATTGCCATGGATATAAACTTAATTTCCCTCAAGAATATGTATATCCATCTAAATAGTGAGAATATCCAAATGTAAACAGGTAAATGTAACCTAGTGTAAAGGTAACCAAGAGAGACATTGCAAAGAAATGAACTCTTGCTAACAAAAACTAACAGAGATCTCTAGGAAAGGCATCAAAAGAAAAGAAATTCTTATTTGAATTGTGAAAAACTCTCATTTAAAAATGCATATTAGTATCAAAGCACAAACCTCCAGTTTAGCACTAATCCATGAGGGTGTCCCTATAAAAACATAATATTTAAATCACCTTTTAGGAAATATACACTGACATTTCTCCCTGCACTAAAACCATATGCAATTGTTTGAAACCTTTCTATTTTCTATTAAAAAAAAAAAAAAAAAGAAAAAAAAAAACTCTTTTTAGAACTAAAAGTCAATAGTAGCACAGGGACAGGCATTCTTAGAAAGTCACACTAAAAATCACTTGGTACTGTGTGAAATAAGAAAATAATAAATTGGGAAATTAATGAAAATGACACAGTTTAAATATACTATTTTGCAGAAACAAACACCAATATCGAGAAATGACAAAAATTGTTATCAGGCTAATTTGGCTCAAGACAGTGGTGTTTAAACCCCTAAACCAAACCTTTCAAGATCCCCAATCCAGCATAGTCCCCTTCTCCTCATCCTATCGATATGAAGGGAGTCTTATTTAATGAGGAATTTGAGGCTTGAAACTGCCCCCTTTGCTGATTTTGGGACCAGCCAAATAGCTGAATACCTATAACTTTTTTTTTTTTTTTTTCATTTCATGCTGATCGGCCTAGGGCCCAGGCATATAATTTGCTGGCTCTTTCATCTTAACTCAACCCATGATTTTTATCTTGTTCAGCCATGCAGCTCAGTACCTTTTCTCAGCAGCATTTCAACTTCTTTACTCTGTGTCTCCTGGCATCTCTGTGGCATCTCTGCTGAATCTGCTTTGCTCTGAGATGTTCCCAAAGTTTTCTTGGTCAGCCTATAACATTTTAACTATTAGGATTTTGAAGCAAGAAGGAGCTAGCAGCAGCTAGGGGAAGAAGCTGCCTACTGCCTCCTACACATCTGTAACTCTGATCAATTCTGAGTACACTTCATACTGAAAATGGGCCATTACAATTTATTTCTTGCAATATTTAGGCATCTGGGAATCAAATTTATATATAGATTTTATATCCCTATTTTCATATAATTTTATTAGTAAAGTAGTATAGAGAGCAAGAACAACATATATTATTAGCAACAAAGTAGAAAAACCCATAACCAAACTATGAAAAACTAAGAAGACACAGTATAATTTATAAAGAAAGAGATTACATTACAATTGATGTCAGAGAAATTGAAAGGAATTATAAGAGACTATTATAATCATATACCTGAATTGTAAAGAAATAAAAAGAAAAATCTTCACAGACTATAACCAGTAAAGAGAGTGAGTAATAAACATATGCAAAGAAAACCCAGGACCTACAAACCTCCTCACTAGCTAATTCTATGAAACATTTATTTGCCGAACTGTTCTCCTGATATCAATGGATCAACCCAGTTCTCACCCATCTTCTTGCTGAAATTTAATAAATAATTATAAAATATTTTGAAAATGCATTTTACCTAGGAACGGAGCTCATACCATGTTCCGTGGCTTCCCTGAGATGTGGGAAGTAGAAAAAAATTTAGGGTTAGGGTTAGGATCAGGGTTAGGGTCTAAGAGAGTTTGGGAGATATTCTTGTCTAGCTCACAGAATGTAACATCCTAGAGCCAAGAGAAACCTCCAAGTACAGCCAGGGCTTTGTTTCTTTCTCCCTTTTGATCAAAATATCCATTAAAGCTTTGCTCAGTCTGCCACGTGGCCTTAACATATATGATTTAGAAAAGGTCTCTTGATTGCAGAGCAAGAGAACACTCGTCCATTGTGGGTGGGAGTGTAAGCTTGTTCAGTCACTTTGGAATGCAGTTTGGCGGTTTCTCAGAAAACTGGGTATCAATCTCCCCAAGGATCCAGCAATACCACTACTGGGCATATACCCTAAAGATGCACATTCACATTCCAAAGGCATATTTCAATGTCCATAGCAGCATTATTTGTAATAGCAAGAACCTGGAAACAAACTAGATGCCCCTCAACTGAAGAATGGATTAACAAACTGTGGTACATCTACATAATGGAGTACTACTCAGCAGTAAAAAAAAACAAAAAATGATATCCTAAAATTTGCAGGCAAATGGATAAATTTGGAGAATATCCTCCTTAGCGAGGTATCACAAATGCAGGAAGATAAGCAGGGGATGTACTCACTCATTAGTGGACTTTCAACACAAAGCAAAGCATGTCCAAACTGCAAACCTCAACCACTGAACAGCTTGGGATCTGAAACACCTTGGACTAAGCCACCTTGGGACCTTGGGACCTCCTGTCCTTGCTGGGGAGGAGATAAAGAGATAGGGAGAAGAGTGGGTGATGGGGATGGTTGTGAGGGGGAAGGGAGTCTGAAAAAGGAGATACATAGATAAAAAATATGACTTTATTCATAATAAAAAGAGAAAAGTTCTCTTGGTCCCTTAGCTGTGGGACCCCAGAGAGCCACAAAAGACCAGTGTCCAATGCATTAAAGGTATTTTTGTCCTTCCCTACCTTCCCTACCTACTTGTTAATAATAAGCTTTTTTTTTTTTTTTGCACAAATTAGATATAAACTTACATCCTTTTTCTCCAGACTAAGAAAAGTAGGTCATCAGTGCGTGATGGGTATAACCTAGGATGCACTGGACTGGTGTTTCTGGTGGTTGACATAATAAAGATAATTGTTATTCTCCATGCAGTGTGAGTCCTCTCATGGATTCAAGATAAGTGAACTTGCTTTAAATTAGTAATAGGGTATAAAAAGGACACAGGGAAGAGCTACTTAATTCTATTTAGCAAGTGTTAAAGACATGAAATAAAGGGAAATGTCATTTTAATACTGCCCTCTGAGTCATACTGGGAAAGAAAGATGAAATTTAGATGGAGAGGGCATGCTGGGAGAATCATTTGAAGATAGGCATAAAAGCAGAGAGGGATGGGTTGTGTTAGGGAAAGATAAATCCATGTCCTTGCCAGAAGAAGACATGGTGGTGAAGAAATGACATAGCAGGAAGTGAAGTTACAGCACTAGACCAAAACCAACACACGGGAAAGGATGTAACATCTGCATATTTAACAGGCTGAAGGGAAAGATATGGATAGGTTTTAAAGATATACAATGTCAAATCTGAACCACAGGAAAAGTTGGGAATATCTTAAAACAGATGCAGTACTCTAGTGTAGTAAATGCCTTAACAAAGACAAAGAGCATAGTCAACTAAAATTGGACAGGGATCACCATCAAAAGCCCAAAATGAGACAAACAAAATATAGACTCTAAACTTTACCCATTAGAAGACATTTTATTAGATGGCTGTCAGTTGCCATGCCAGAGGAGCAGATGGCAGTTGACTTCAAGGTGTCAGCCCATCAGGGGAATCTCTGGTGGTTAAATCACCAAACAGGCATGGCCCCAAGACCATAGACTCCAGAATATCTATTGCTTCTGCTGTGCCTTCCTGTGTTTGCTGCTGCCATCTTTCTCTGGTATCTGCTATGGTGTAAATGGATGTGGGAAGATCCCCACTGCCTGTAATGTAGTGTGTGTATCTCATGGAAACATTCCATCTACTGGACATTTTAACCTGTGTATTATTATGAAAATGATTTTTTCTGAGGCTGTATTGTCTAATGATAATGTTAGTTTAAATAGAGTTTTAATGAAAAAAAAAAACAAGGAAGTGTCACACAGTTAGAACACATGAATTTCTATTGAGGAGCCATATAGACTGTGCTTAAGATTAAGAAAAACAAATAAATCCCAGATAGTTTATTTTTTATTATTATGAATAAAGTCACATTTTCTATCCATGTATATCCTTGTTCAAGGTCTCTTCTCCTTCCCACCCCCTCCAGTCACTCTCCCTTCTCCCCAGCTAGTTTAAATTCCTCTAATCTAAATGTTGGGAGTACAATCATGAGTTTTGAAGTGTACCATAGCTGAAACAAAGCATTGAAAATAACTTAAGTTAAACTAAGATGGTTTTTGTGAAATAGCTTTAAGGTGAAAAAATTCAAGAAGACAATCTAAAAGTTTAAGAGGCATATAGTTGAATGAGGAACTTGTTAAGGCCAGAGAAAAAATACAAAGCAGCCCAATTATTACTGCCTAATATACTTTCCTTGACTGGTTGGTGACCAAAGATGACAATTAATTTCTTGTACCCATTTTTGCCCTCAATCTCCATACACACACACACACACACACACACACATATATATATATATATATGTAGATGAGTGTTATGTACCCTAAAGATTTAAAGTATAGCTGATTGATTCTTTTTCATATTTAAAAATTTAGATTTATGATTCCTTATAAGATTACCATTTAAAATAAATAATAAAGCTATTGGTCTTTTCTTTGTAATGACAAAACACAGCTTGCCAATAAAAGAATAGTTTGTTTGCTTACACTAGTTGCTTGGGTATAAATGTACATGGGTCCTTAGATAATTTGGTTTTCATCTGTAATATGTAAAATATTTAATCATGTAAAGGATATGGAAAGCATGTTGTTTTTTAACTTGCTTTCGTTGTAATCATTCACTTGAAAAACAGAATGTAACCACATTGTAATTTTTATGTTGCTTGAAAGAATTTGTTGGGTACATAAACTCTAAGGGAAAGAATAAAGATAGAATTAAAGTGAGTTAGAAGGAAAACCAAGAATTAGAGAAAAGGAAAACATCAAGAATTGAGAATTAGAGCCATTAGAAGGAAAACATCAATAATAAAGATAGGATTCAAAGAAAATCAAGAATAAAGAAAAAATAAGGAAAATATCAAGAATAAAAATATTAAGGAAAAACATCAAGACAGAAAGACATTTCTGTATAGACATAAGAAAAAAGGCTATTAAATACAGAAAAAAAAAAAAGAATACAGAAAAATAAAGGAAGCCATCAAGAGAGTGTGTGAGTGACTTTTCCCTAAATTCCTTAGTTTGTTTTTTTTTTTTTTTTAGAAAAAAAGAGTCATAGTACATGCCAGTTCCTTTGAGCCCTGCACTTGCAGCTGGAGGCTGCTCCCCCAGAAGCAAGATAGCCAAATGAAAGCTCTTGATAACACAGAATGACAACAAGGCAGTGGAGAAACAGGAAAGTTCTCTGGTCTAAAGCTCAAACTGACAAAGGAAACCTTTGTGGAAAAAGCTTTGCATTTCTTTTGCCCTACCATGTATTCTATATAAATTATAGAAAACTTGTAAAATAGCAATCAACAAGAGATAAACAACTGGTAAGTCTGGTATATGTTCAAAATAGTACCATACGTCTCTTCTAAAGGAGGTAAATTACTACACAGTAAAATCCCAACTTTATCAATATGAACATGTTATTACTTAGTAATAGAATACGAAGACTGAATTAGTTACTATGGGTATGGTCAAAGCTCTCAACAAAACAAGTTGGAGAAAAGAGATTATTTTTGACACAGTTTCGAAGAGGTACAATCCATCATGCTGAGGTAAATGCAGTATCAGGTATCTCCGTAATGGTGGAAGCATGTTGGTGCTCCTCACTCTTACTATCTAATGGGAAGCAGAGACCAGACAAAAAGAAAGACTGTGCTGTAGAACTCAAGATCCAGGCCTACTGATCACCTTCTTTAAGTAAGGCTCTGTCTCCTAAACTAATCTACCAATACTTTCGAAATTCCTTCTTTTTCCTTTCTCTCTTTCTTCCCTCCTTTCTTTCTTTCTTTTTTTTAAATAATTCACTCAATCTAGTTAGTGATACCTGTATGTGCATGGACATCTGACCATCCACTGGAGCATGGGAATTCTAACAATGACCACATGGCCAAAATAAATGATGCATTCTTTGGAAACAACTGTCTATTGCTAACAGTTCCTCTGTAAGGGGTGGGAACTGGAGATCGCCTATCCCATAGGTACTGTAATTTTCACTGGCATTTTTGGAACATTCTGAAAGAGGAATCAGAAAGAATATAAGAATTGGAGGGTGGAAAATAGTGCTGTGAAATGTTATCTTCTGGACATAACAGTCATGAAGTTCATTACCTTTAATTTATTCTCATTCAAGTTTTTAAAACATGGAAAAGATACTGCCAGATTCTCTTCCAAAATATAACAATATTGGTCTCTATCTCACTTCCTAGTTGAATTCTTGGTCTCTATCTCACTTCCTAATTGAATTCTTGGTTACTTCTGAAACCTCATGAGCCAAGATTTCACTGTCTGCATTTTTATCAACCTTATGACCTTTCTTGATCCCACAGAATACTTCATTAAGCTGTTTACTGCACTCCAGGATTTTATTTTAAGTTGAACCTCCATTCTTGACTACTCTTTCCACAAAATAGCTATAAAGGCCTATCAGTCACAGTCAGGATGCCCACAGAAATAGCAATAGATTCATTCCAGGTACCAATTTTCCAGATTAACTACTTTTCTTGTCATTATGCTAAAATTTCTGACAAAGTCCCTAAAAGGAGGAAGGGTTTATCTTGGCTCATCACTTGACAGAATATGGCCCATTGTGATGGAGAAGGATGTTGGTTCCTGGCTCCAGGATGGTGGGAACATTTTGCAAAGACCACTTACCCCCTCATATCTCAGAAGGACTTGAAACAAAGTTATAACAAGAGTGAGGCTATCCAGGTGGTGGTGGTATACTCCTTTAATCCCATCCTAATGAAGACAGATAGGTGGATCTCTGAGTTCAAGGCCAGCCTGGTTCACACAAATTGAGTTCTCCTGTGTAAGATGCTTTACATTCAAACAATTATAAGGAAATGTGATGAGGAGAAAATGTGATCATGTTCCTAAAACTAGGAGACTGATAGGTAAGGCTAAAATAAAGATGACTTTCCAATTAAACTTAAGAGAGGGATTGAAAAAGAGAAAGAACCTAAAAAAAGAGAGAACTTTTACCTTTTACTAAAGAAATTTTGATCTCTTCAAATGTTTTACAAAGAAAAAGCACTGGCTTTTATCATTTAAAAAATGTAAAGAGCCAAAAAGGAAAAGAAAAAAGATTGTGGAACAACAAAGCATTACGAATCTTTCAAGTTCTTCAAATGCTGTGCTGGCTGACTACGTCACAGGGAGTGAAACCTGAGAGAAAACTACTGAAACAAAAGAAAAGAAAATTTTCAAATAATTAAACTGATAAAAATCTTATGAGGCTGAATGGTGTTTGGTTGTGTGTTTTGATAAAAATTCTTCCCTTGAAAAGCCATGGTACATACAAAGCCAAACTGAGATATGTGTAACCTTCTTTAAAGGCATCATGCATGCAACAGCAAGAGATGGTCTATGGGATAGAATGGCACAGGATGGCAGGTGAGAAACTGCAAAGCTGCTCTAGAGACTTGGGTCCTATGAAACAATCCTATTTACAGTCTACATTCAGTCTTTGTCAGCACTGTCCAAAATGTGTCATAAAAGACAAACCCAACATTTCCCCTCTGTGCATCTAAAATAAGGTAACTATGACAAAAGCAAGTGAAAGACAATGAATGATGAAAGCTATGTCAGGAGCTGTTTTTTGTTAAGTGTCAGGTTTCATATGTCTTAGTATCACACCTCATATCTTCTAACAGAAGATAATTACTTTCCGTAAAGTTACCTGAAAAATATATACTATGTCATAAAATTTTATAAATTCAAATTAGTTGTGCAAAATGAGGAAAATATAAAAGAGTAATGTACATATTTCAACTTAAAAGAAATGCAAAATATAAACTACCATTATTATGGATTTTGTCATAAATTCAGTTTCTTTCAGCAAAGCTAAATTGGAAAATAAATGCCAAATGAAAGAAATGATCTCTGAAAAATAGCTCTACAAAAGTTTAGAGTAGACGACCATCTCCTTTTCCCTCCAATATTTTTATTGTAGTAAAACATGTATATACTATACCACATTAAGTATTTTAAGTGAACAGTTTGGGGACTTTAAGTATATTCAGATTATTGTATGCCCATTACTGTCATTTATTCTTACATCAAATTACCTCTTGCAAAATTGAAACAATATATTTATACTACTCTCTAACCTAACATTAGCTATAGTAATTTTGAATGTTTATGGTGTATAATGTGACATCACAGTACATATATGCATACAACATAAAATGATCAGAGCAGGATAATTGACAGGTCTATCATTAAATATTTACCATTTCTTTGTGCTAAAAAATTCAAAATCTTCTCTACTGGCTATTTTGAAATATTCAATTAAATGTTGTCAAGTATATTTATCCTAGCATGCTACACTGTACTGAGTTGAACACTAGAAGTCATTTCTCCTACCCTGATAACCTCATGCTTGTATTAACTATTCTCTCTCCACTCTTTCCCTCACTCTACATTTTGTCCAGAAACCACTATTCTGATCTTTCTCTCAGATCACCACTTCAGTTTCTATATAGAGAATTCAATCTAGTGCTATTCATCCACTAATAGACACCTGGATTTCTGGGCTATCATTCTGATAGTGGCTACCCTAGCATTATGAGGAGAAATCTCACTCAGAAACTGGCTTTTGTTTCCCTGACTAGTGATGCTGAGCATGTTGTCACATATTAGTTGGCCATCCATGTGTCCTCTTTGTGTTAAACTGTAGGAGTTCTTTGCATATTTGGGATTTTAATCCCTTACTACACACAGTATTTGCCCTAAGGAGTGGAGGAAGCCTTGAGTGAAAGTGTAAGGAATGAATCAAGTCCCCAGTGAATGTGGACAAGAACCAATGCCTCAAACCCATGGGAACTGGCAAAGCTTTTCTTTTGATGGTGTCCTAACACATAGCCCCAAGACCAGCAGTGGTCCCTTCCAGTGGGGATTAAACATTAAAACTTGATGAAATCCCAAATTGTCTGCATCTCTTCACAGATGACTATCAGAATAGCCATTATAATCTAAAGGTGGATGGGAAGTCACTCACTGTTCCCCAAGGCATGTTCTGAGTGGTTTGCATGCTTTATCACAGTGACTCTTCCTGAAAGTCTTTTAAGGTTTGTTTCCATTGTTTCTCTCTTCTCTTTAAAGGTTTCTCTCTTGTCAATTTAATTTTCTCTTATAAGGTTTCTCTTTTATTGTTTCCATTCTAAAGTATAAGTAGAAATCTCCAAGTTTCAATAACCCAGCTAACACAAAGATACTAACTGGCAGGTGTAGCCAACCCAAAATTTTTGGCATTTTTGTATCTGTTATTATACGAAATATTTTCCCCTAGATCATCAGAGAAACAGTAAAAACCAGAATAGATGGAGAGAAAAGAGCTGGGCTAAAAATTTCTTGACAGAAGCCATGTAATATAAGAACTAATAAAGATTCAATTAAAACTGTTTCCATAGTTCACATGTAACAATTCTTGTTGCTTAGTTACCACCAGGCAGAGAATAAACTACACAAAGAAGTTATCACAATTACAGGAAAAATAATGAGTGCTGTATATCTCTGCATTCTACTCTTAAGTAATGACTTACAGAGTAAAGCAAATACAATTCTAATAACAGCTTGATAAGTGTTATTTAATCTAAAAGGCAATGCTTTCTCATTCTTAGTTGGTACTTTGAACTTTCTATATATACAGCTAGTAAATATATTATGAGTTTCAGAGAAAAAAATTCTACAGTAGAATCTAAACAGTGTGTCATCCAAAGCATTCTACTGCTCAGCACAAGGCTCTGGGTTTCATAAGTACATTCTGAAGTTCAGGAAGGAATACTATACATCAATAAGAAATATATAAATTGAACTTTTCTTGTTTGGACTATTTAAAGTTCCTTATATCATTATTTTCTTAAAAATTAAGGTCCCATAATAAAATATTATAGTTCAAGAAACTTGAATTTAGCCCCAAATCGGACCATAGAGACAGACATATGAGATCCAGCTGAGCAGGTACTTCATTTCCACTTTAGAGTACATTACCCATGATTGTCAACAATGCTTTCAGTGAAGTTTGCTATCTAAACACTAGCAGAGCTTTTACAGATTATGATCTGTACACATATAAGCTTGTGGGCATGAGCAACAATATTTCCTGTTATGTGGGGAGTTCTAATCTGGGAATTAAGTAAATAAGGAGAAGCAAGAAAATTATTCAAGTGCACATTTAGAAACAGCCTGGCCACTGTCTGTCACAGGTACAGTGCCAATCTTTTTGCCTAAGATGATTTGATTTAAGTTGTCACTGCAAGCAAAAATCTCACAGACACAATTCTCTCTCCATGAAGTTACTTAATTTCCTTTTGAATTTGTTTATATTAGAGGAACTTGAAATTTAGACATGAGTTATTTAAGAAAACTACTAGTTAACAAAAGTATATTTCCTTTTATTTGTTTGCAAAGCATCTCAAGTATCAGGAAAATTGTGATGGAAAATTAAAATCCTACTAATAAATACAACTATGGCTCTCTATACACATTAGACTTAACACCTGGGGAAAAAAATCATTAAAAATCTTTTCCCAAAAAAAAATATATCACTTAAGAATCATGACTCTTTAAATTATATTCTATCATTGGAGGCTATTTCCAAATGGCAATCCTTATCATTTTCCTCTGGTCTTCTTTGAAAAAAACAAATTATCTGAGCTACTTACATCTTAGTGCAATTTTCTCAGACAATATCTATGTCAGGAAATGATATAAAAGTAGAAGCCACACAGTTTCAGAAAGAGAAAATAAAATAGGAAAGGATAAAGGGAATAAAAAACAAGTACGATATATCTCCTAAGGAACTATTAGTCAGACTATACAAAGAACTTTTAAGACATAGGAGGAAGGTAGATAAAATATGAGAAAAGAGTCAGATGCCTCCCCAGAAAAAAACACACAGACGATAAGTAAGCATATGAAAAGATTCCCAATGTGATACATCATTAGGGAATTGAAAATGAAAATGAGCTAGCACTGAACATTTATTAGAATGGCTGAAATCCAAACACTGGAAACCAAATGCTGGCACCAGGAGGCCAAGAATCATATCCATTGCTAGCAGGAGTGTGAAATGGCACAGCTACTCCAGAAGGCAACTGGGCGGTTTCTTACAAAACTAAATATATCCATATCACAGGAGCCAGTGATCACACTGATAGCTTATCTGAAGGAGGTAAAAGCTTATGTCTATACAAAAACCACAAATAAATGTTTATAGCAACATTATTCATGATTGTCAAAACATGGAGATAATCAACATGTTCTTCAGGGAGTGAATAGATAAACTGTGATACATTCCAACAATATAAGAAAAGTATCAGCCCAGCAATAAAAAGAATGAAACCATCAAAGTACAAAATGGCATGGAGAAACCTTACACACATATTAACATCTAAAAGAAACCACTTTACAAAGGCTTAATGTTATGAAGTTCCAATTACACACACCCCAGAAAGGGAAAGAAGGGGTCAATAAAATAATAAGTGTTTGGCAAGGGTGTAAAGTGAAGGTGCCAGTTTATTCTATATGGAGCATTAATACATGTCATTGCACAGTTTTCAAAATGCATAGAATACACAAAATCAAGGGTGAATCCTCTTGCTAATTATAGACTTTAGTTGGTAATGATGAATTTCTGGTGTTTCACTGACAGTGGCCAATGGATTACTTTAGGCTCTGGTGTGAATGGATGGGAAAAAAAAAATTGGAAAAACTCCCTGTATTTCCTGATGAGTTTTATTTTGCACCTAAGAATTCTCCAAATCTAAAGTACATGAAAAAGACCAAGAAGGATTAAATGGGGTGAAGGATGGAAGGGCAAAGCAGAGAAGGAAGTAGAAGGAAGGCTAGCTAACACTAACAGTAAGGCCTTTGAAAAAGCCATCTGAAGCTTCTAACGTGTATATGTTATCTCTGTGTGTTTCCATAAATATAGTTTAAGCGGGGCTACCTTTTAACAGAAAGACAATGCCTCTCCTAGATACCTTATGGTGTCAAATAAAAAGTCTGGTGCCAGATATGAGTTACTTCTTTTCAAGTTGTTGGTCAGTATGGTTTTAAAGAACTTTGAAACACTACACACAATTATAACTACTTTTGATTACCCTCCATAACTTGATAGTAAAACACTATTTCTGGAGACACCAAGTACTTGAGGCTAACGAATGAATTAATCAACCAACTTGGAAATTTTGGCCCAAATGACTAGTGTCATAATGCTTGAAGGAGCTGTGAATATTAACAGGGGGAAAAGTCATCAATAGTCTTAACTATCTATAAACAATGAAGCTATAATAATAACTGTCTTGGAAAAATATGGCTACTGGTGCAATAATGGTATGAATGCTATGGAACTAATCAACCACTTCCTAAATTTTTTATTCTTTTTCCAGGATTTCCATACATACTTTGTTCTTTTCATTTTACTTTAAGTGACTTTTTCCATTTATTTTACATATCAACCACAGTTTCTCCTTCCTACTCTTCCTCTACTCTCTCCCTCACCCTACTTCCCATTTACCTCCTCCTGTTGTTGTATAATATTTTGTTTGTGTTCTGACAAATGAAGATTGCCCAGAAATCAGAGGGTGAAGCTAGTCACTAGTTAGCCATAAAAGCCAGGCAGTAGTAGCTCATACCTTTAATTTGGGAAACTCATGCCTTTGATCCCAGCACTTTGGAATCTCTTACCTTTAATCCCAGCATTGGGGAGGTAGATACAGGATAATAAAGTAGGTGGAAACAGAATCTTGGCACCTTTTTGGCTTGAGGATCTAGAAATGTAGATGCTTTCGATAAAATGTTTGAAGAATTGAAGAAAATTTTGCCTTGCTGAGGATCGCAAAGTGCTCCTGAAAAAAACAAATACAGAGAGGAGATTCTATTATTACTTAGGATATAAAAATGGTTTACAAAAAAAAATTAAACTGCAAAAGGTACAAATCAGGAGAGTCTAATTTCAGGCTCTTGATGACTTTCACCCTCTTCTTCTGCTCTTCCTCCATATCCATTCAAGGGTAGGCCTACCATGGGCTATGACAAAGCATGGCACATCAAATTGAAATCGGACAGAGCTTTTCCACTTGTGTCAAGTCTGGCCAAGGTAATCCAGCATCGGAAACAGGTTCCCAAAAGCCAGCTAAGCATCAGAGACAGGTCCTGATCTTACTGTTAGGAGCCTTACAAAGAGACCAAGCTACACAACTGTCACACGCCTGCTAAGGGCCTAGGTTGACCCCATGGAGGCTCCCTAACTGTTAGTCCAGAGACCATGAGCTCCCATGAAGTCAGCTGTCTCTGTAGGTTTTCTTTTAATGATCTCGTGGCTTATACAATCTCTCCTTCCTTTCTTCAACAAGACTCCTGGGGCTCAGCCCAGTGTGTGCCTGTTGATCTCAATCAGTTACTGGATAGAGTATCTCTGATGGCAATTAAGTAGTCGCCCATCTGATTATAGCAGATGGCCAGTTCAGGCACCCTCTCCACTATTGCTAGGAGTCTTAGCTGGGGGGTCATCCTTATGGATTCTTGGGGGTTTCTCTGGTGCCAAGTCTCTTCCTAACCCAAAAATGGCTTCCATATCAAGACATCTCTTTCCTTACTCTCCCTGTCCATCCAGCCCCCCCCCCCCAAACTGCTTCCTGTACCCTGGCCTTTCCAATCCACTCCCTCAAGTTCCCATCCCCACATCTTTCCCTCCTGCCCCCAATTTACTCAGGAGATCTCTTCTATTTCCCCTTTCAAGGAAAATCCATGCATCCCTCTTTGGGCCCTTTTGCTATCTAGCTTCTCTGGAGCTGTGGATTGTAGGTTTGTTACCCTATACTGAGGGAGTATATATCGTATTTGTCTTTGTGGGCTTGAGTTAGATTGAGGTCTTTAATCCACTTGGATTTGAGTTTTGTGTAAGGTGATAGATATGTTCTACATGTCAACAACCAGTTATGCCAGCACCATTTGTTGAAGATGCTCTGACTGGGCTTAAAGCTTGCTGCACAAAATAGAATGCATTCTTTGTACTCTAACTAGGCTGAAAAAAATGTGGCTGAGTAGTTCATAGCAGGAAGAACCTACTACTAACATTCTTTTTTTTTATTTTGTATTTATCAAGAAAAACAATAAATTGAATTTAAAATGCTGATAAGTTAACAATAACTATAAAGAAAATAAAAATCATAAGCATGACTTATCAAGGATGATAATGCAAATAATTTGCTACACATAAAATTACTTTGTGTTCAGCTTAACATTCTAATAAATGGACAGAGATATGTAACATCATTGAACCTAGGACTCTAAGTAAAATGGTAATAGTTAACACAGCACAAGGATTCAGCAAGATTATATGAGATTACTTATGTAAATTTCCTTACAAATATCTTATTCTCAAAAAAATTGGTTCTTTTGTACTTTCATGGTACATAAACTTTCCTAAGCAGTAGACTCTTCATTTTTTGAGTGATATTCAGTGAAGCATTCTCTTCTGGATAAGGTGCAAATATTATGAATGTCACCTGACCTGCAAATTACTTCAGGCATTCAGCATATTGAAAAGTATTCTGGGTACATGTAATTCCTTATTCAGTGTGCAATCACTAGGTCCTCTAAAAACACAGACTGTAGAGCCAATTTTATTCAAAAGTGTTTTGTTTGTTTGTTTTTTGTTTTTTTTGAAGGGCGTGATAGTTTATTTAAAAACAAAAACAAAAAACAACAATGACCAAAAAAAAAAAAGGTACCACACTGGTCATGGTGACCAGCATACACATAATGGCTTTTCTCTTGGGTATTAACATTGCAGTATTTTTAGATACTGAAATGTTTCAATAAGACCAAGAATGTTAGAAAATAAGGATCTCGGATGAAATGGACACTGGGAACTCTGGTGCTTTACCCTACAGAATCCAGTTAAAGTCCCATGAGTCAGTGGCATTATGCTATGTGGTTAGGAAAGACAAAAGTTCTCTTAGAAGGAGGCAGCATGAACTTATATTTCTTTGTACTTTAATCTTTAGATTTTTATCATTTAACCTATGTCCACCCTGGCTATGTCACAATCATACAAGACACCTCAGGTCATGTTCTTGCTACTATTGCACAAGTTTAGTAATTTTACTTAAAAAAAAAATCAAACCATCATCAAAAGAGAAAGGCAAATAAATGTGACTTTCAAATCATTTGAAAAGCAGGGAGCTTGCTTGTTCAGAACCAACTCAAACAATTTAAATTAAATGCTATCCATAGAACCTCCAAACTTCTGCAATAAAATTAACTTTTAAATACATATGGGCTTTCTTTATCTAACCATACTTTGCAATCAACAGGAGGAAGATGCTTCAAAAGTGTTTTGAAGTAGAAATCAGTATTTATAAAATGAAAGAGAACAGCCTTCTAATGTTAGCTGTCTACATACTGCGTTCATATTTTACTGTAATCAATTAATTAACTTTGAGAGTGCAACTAATGAAACTGTTTCTATTTGGGGAAAAATAATTTCTAACTTCTTTGTTTTTTGTTTAATTTGAAATTCCACCATTCTACACCAGGTTCCTATAGTTCAATGTTCATTAAAACCTCCTGAGATCACTTTAATAACTCATGTTCTGATACCTTAACTTTGGAGCACCTGACCTCCAGGTTACAGTGGACCAAGGAATATGATTATTTTTTTTAACCAATGTCTTGGATGATATCAGTGTTATAGTTAGGGTTTTATTGCTATAAAGAAACATCATGACCACAGCAAGTCTTATAAAGGAAAGCATTTAATTGGGGCTGACTTACAGTTCAGAGGTTTAGTCTATTACCTTCATGGAGGGAAGCATGGCAGCATGCAGGCAGACATGGTCCTGAAGAGGTAGTGAGAGTTCTACATCTGGATCCATAGGCAGCAGAAAGTAACAGTGACACACTGGCCCAACCTGAGCCTGTGAAAGGTCAAAGCTCACCCACTAGTGGCACATCTCCTCCAACAAAGCCAAACCTACTCCAATAAGAACACATCTTCTAATAGTTCCATTCCCTATGGACCTATGGGGACCATTTTTCTTTAAAGGGATCATTTTTCTTTAAACCACCACAATCAGTGATGTTAGGAAAACTTCATTTTGAAAACACTTGGATCTTATGTGAAATATATATTTTATTAGAAAAAAACTGTTTTTATCATGTTGATAATCTAAAGAAACTGGAATAGATGTCAGACAGACAGATAGATATTCATTCTACTTGAGTCATATCTTACAAAAAAGAAATCATTTCTTAAACTCAATTTTTGTTGGCATTGACTACTTCACAAATGCAAACATCTTCAGTATCTCAAAATATTTATTCAATGATTTTATGATAAATGTCCATCAGATTCTTGTATTTGTCTTATTAGTCACACTAATTGTCACTTAGCAATAATTATCAATAATTAGACTTTTCATTTATCTGTGAAAATATCCATTAGGAAGCTTCAAAAATTACCTAAGATCTCCTATCACTGAATCTTTTTTGAATTTATAATATAATTACAACATGTACCCTTCTTTTTCTTCCCTTCAAGCCACCATATAGCTCTCCCCACTCTTCTTCAGATTTATGGCCTCTTTTTTCAATAATTGTTATGTATGAACATATATATATGTTCCTGAATATAACCTGCTCAATCTGTATAATGTTACTTGTTTCATCCCAAATGTGAGCTGAACAAGGACAACACAGAGGACATGCCCAAATGCATAGGGAAAAGACCACAAAGCCTCAACCCTACACAAAGAACTGTGGGCAAATAAGAAAGAGAGACGGTCTTCCTTAGAGAAAAGCACACCAACTGACTGCTAACTACAATCTTCAGAGGAAGAGAGACTGACTTCCTGAGAGGTCTTTGGGAACATTCTCCCAAGCATATGTACTATTTCAATATTTTTAAGCATCCCATTGCTTTTCCAGGAAGCCTTGATTTTTCATAAACAGTAACAGATCCATAATGAACACAACCTGAGGCTTTGGCAGAATCCACGCCAGATAAAATTTGGAAACAATCTCTGGTTTTCAGAAAATCGTTTTCCAGCAAAAACACAGAGCTCAGATACCAAACAGCAGATAAATATGATGTTTTCTAAGATAAAACATGGGGCCACAGCCTATTTTAAGAAAAAAAAAAGATTGGGAAATATCCATGAAATGTCATCACAAGAGCAGATCAGACTACCCACTAAAATAAAGAAATCACAGAGAAAAACAATCACATCACAAAAGAATAAAAAATGTTTGATTTCTTTGTTTCTAGGAGAACATTCGAGTGAAAATTAATTTCAGACTCTTTATGTATATTACAGATTCATGGATATTGTTTAGATTCCAGGAATGTAAACTGAAGAAATCACAAGCATTCATCTACTTTCACTCAAGTCATCTAAAGTTAGTAAATAATCCATCTCAGTTTAAACACCTGCAGAGGAAGAAATGAATAATTCCCTCATTTATCTGGTCTGTAGCAATGTATAGGTTAGGTATTGTGGTGACTTAAATGAAAATGCCCCATAAGCTCATATGGAGTGGCACTATTAAGAAGTGTGGCCCTATTGAAAGATGTGTGTCATTGGGAATGGCTTCAAGGTTTCAAATGCTCAATTCAGACCCATTGTGTCTCTCTCTTTTTGGTGCCTGCTGATACAAACATACAACTCTTGGCTTTTTCTCTAGCACCATATCTGCAACCATCCTCCCAACATGATAATGACCTAAACCTCTGATCCTTAAGCCAATCTCAATTAAATGTTTTCCTTTATAATAAGAGTTTCCATGATCATGGTGTCTCTTCATAGCAAAAGAAACCTAACTAAAACAGAAGTTGGTAGCAGAGACTGGAATATTGCTGTGATAGGCCTGACTGTGCCTTTGTTTAGAGGAATGTGGATTTGAGGCCTTGAACTAGGCAAGCGGTTGAATACTTTAAGCAGGGTTTAATGGACCACACTGGGAGGATCACGGAAGACAGCTGTGCAGAGGGTGATTTGAACTGTGGGGTACCAGATTAAGAGGTTTCAGAGGAGAAGAATGTTAGTATGTGCCCTAGAGACTATTCTTAAGATAATTTGGCAAAGAATGTGGCTGCTTTTTGCCCTCTTCCAAAAAGTCTGCCTGAGGACAAATGAAGAGTTTTGGATTAGCAGAGATGGCAGAGAAGATTTCAAAACAGGTTTGTATCGACTGTGTTGTGTGGTTATTGGTGACTGGTTTTATGCAGAGCTATAATAAAAAGGAGCAAGATAAGAAAAAATATAAAATGTACATTTTGAGAAGAAAAAGAACAGGAATAAAATGTTTTTTAAAAAGGCTGATCTGAAATGGGATAAAGAAAATGGTGATCTTGGGGCAAGAGCCCACAAAACTAAGCTTCCAACTTGGTAAAAACAATTGGACAAGTTTAGAGAGTAAGGTGTGGTGGTGCACACCTTTAATGCTCACACATGGGAGGCAGAGGCAGGCAGGTCTCTGAGTTCCAGGCCAGTCTGGTCTACAGAGTGAGTTTCAGGACAAGCAGTCTTAGGCAGTGAAGGAAACCATTAAAAACAGAAAGCTGGTGAAGATGTAATTAAACAAAGGGTACATGTTCCAGACCCAGCGCACATCAGAACTTATCAGCTTCAGTCACATGGTTTTGGCTTTAAGGATAGGAGAAGGATTTTGGAGTATTCCTCCAAGTCTAAGGAAAGCTGCTGACACATGTGTGGCATTGTGTCAGGGGTGACCCTGAGTGCAGGCCTAAAGATGCCAGTGCATGGAATTGTGAAGGTAAAGTCTGAATTGCTTTGGAGACCCGAACATAGTGGAGATGCCAGAGTTGTGGGATACCTGCTGAGGAGAGCTGCTAACAGGAAGTGGAAATAGCCCAAGAGGAAGCGTGCTGCAGTCAACAAAGCTGAGAGGACCTGGAGATCTGAAGGGCACTTTGACATCAGATATGAAGATGCAGAGCCTGGATTTTGCCCAGCTGAATTTTTGGTCTTGCTTTGGTCCTATATTTCCTCACTATGCTCCCTTCCCTAGGATTTCAAACAATAATGTACATCCTGAGCCATCATATGTTGGAAGTATATCATCTGCTTTTTGGTTTTGATTTTATAGGGAATTACAGTTAACAGATTTTATAAATCTCTGAAGAGGCTTTAAACATTAGACTTTTAAATAAGTCTGAAACTGTTTAGACTATGAGGACTTTTGAAGTTGGACTGAATGCATTTTGCATTATGGTATGGCTACAAGCCTGTGAGGGAAACAGGGAGTGGAATGTGGGGATTTGAAAGAAAATGATACCCAAAGGGAGTGCGTTATTAGGATGTATGGTTTTGTTTGATTAGTTATGTTGTTAGCGGAACTGTGTCACTGTGGGGGTGGGCTCTGAGGTTTCCTTTGCTCAAACTACAGTCAGTATGGCACAACAGTTCCTGTTGCCTATGGATTGAGACGTAGAACTCTTTGCTTCCGCTCCAATATCATGTCTGCCTGCATCCTGCCTTGCTTCCCACCATAGCAACAATGAACTAAACCTCTGAAAATGTAAGTCAGACCCAATTAAGTGTTTTTCTATATAAAATTTTCAGCAGTCATGCTGTCTCTTCACAGCAATAGAAACCCTAACTAAGACTGACATATTCCAATTCTTCAAGTCAACAGTGGCTAACGTACTAATATGTACAAAGTATATCTTTGCCAAAACCTTCCAACAAAACCTGGAAATTTTAATAATTACTGAGGCATCTTGGATATTTAAAATCAAAAAGCACATCAATCACAATGAAATAGACACAGTACAAAAGTATGAGTTTTAATTCTTGGGACTCAAAATGTTTAACTTAAGAATTCTTTAAAAACTCATTTAATTTACTGACTTGCACAGTAAGTATTGGTAATATATGATTAACCAGTAATAACCCAAAGGTTGAAATGTACAGAAATTAATTATGTATGTTTGTGTTCTATTGTGGACAACATATCAATAGAAGACAGAAAAGAACTCAAACTACCTACAGCTTTCTCTAACACCTTATTCAGGTAAAAGAAACAAACAGTCAAAGACTAGACTATGAAATAAATACAGATGACCTCTAACTCAACAGTGTTTTGTTACTTTGACTTTCATATGGTATGAAAATGTATATATAAGAAATTCTGGTATTTCAATTTAAGAATAATATTTAATTAGTCAGCACTGTATTGTGAACTAGGCTTTGAGTTTCATCTTAGGCATGTTAAATATGTTTTTCAACTTCTTGCATTTTGAAGTATGCTAGGTTGACATTTACATAATTCCATCATAAATTAACAATCATCTGTAACAGATTTTCTGTTTAAAATTTGTGTATATAGGGGAAATACATGCTTCAGTATGAATGTATATATAGGGGGTCAGAGAACCACTTTGTAAAGTTAGTTCAGTCTTCTAAATTTTCAGGGATCAAATTCAAGTAATCAGGCTTGCACAGCCATTATGTTTTCTCACTGAGCCATCCAGATGGAGTCTGTAATACTTTTTTGTTAAAGCTCTACATTTTTAAGGATGTTGTTTGGCAAAGAGAAAGGAGACATTGTTCACACTTATGTGTTGCTGTAGGTAGAGAATGACTGGGAGGGGCAGAAGGGGGAAGGGAGTTTGAACAAGGAGATACATAGGTTAAAAAATGAGACTTTATTCAAAAACAAAAAAATAATATTTGTACCATCTGTACCTAGATACAAGTCTAGATACACTTGCACTCACTTCTAAATCTGCCTTTTCCAAATGATTCTGCAGTGAGATTTATATGTCTTCATGCTTCCACTCTATCACACACTTCCATACAATTGATCTTTGTGTGTTTCTCAGGGCCAGTATTATATTATTCATATTACTTAGGAATAATCTTATCTGAAGTTTCCAATGTAAAAATAATTGATCAGCTACTTGTCTGGCACCTCATAAACATAGTTCTTGAGGGGCTCCAGACAACTTCCCCCAGTGTTCTATCTTCACCCCATGCTCCATGCATCATTTAGCCAGGGCCAAGTTTCTCTACGGATACATAGGCATACATATTGTATACATACACATCATTAAGGGTAATCTCTGGGGAGGGGGAAGAAGACCAACACAGAGAGTCAGACTCCAGTACAAACAATGGTCCTAGAATATGCTTTACCAAGTCTCAGTGTGGAAAAGAACTTTGGTTCCGGTCCTTGTACTGTATCATTTCTTCCCTGCTTTGTTCTCCACCCTATAATTTGATAAAATACATGTGTTATCTTAATCTCTAGTTTTGGAAAAACCAAGTTAAAACAAACGTTGATTTTTTTTTTTTTATTAATTTTATAGAAGTAGTTTTCTCTTTCTCTATTCACTGTAGGTCATCAGAAAAGAATACCTACAGCAAGAATATTTTGGGTATTGTTTCTTAACTAATATAAATACCAGCTCTATATTCTGGACTAGTTCCAAATGTTATCAAAGAAGACTGCATCATTTCTTATCACTAGCTGTTTAAAAGTTACATAGGATGCAGCATTAATGGAAAAACACAAAAGAGTAAGTAAGATATGGGAGTTAGAATAGAAAGTATTCACATAATCCAATATGAGTTCAAATAAAAGAAAATGAAAAGAATTGAAAGTATAAAGATAACTTTTTAAAAAAGCAGAACTGAAAAAAAAAAACAAAACTGACTAAGGCAAATAGCAATAAACCTTTATGTAAACATAGCAAAGTAAAAATTTTCCTCAGGCAATAAGAAAAAAATTAAAGGAAACTCCTCAAAGAAATGACAGTGACACTAAGATTCTTCATACTGATTCTCAATAAATAGAAAAAAATCAAATAGGATTACCCTTTCAAAGTGCTGAAAAACATACTTGAGTTTGAGTAAGTAAGTCCCCCAAGAACTCCTGTGTTTGAATACTTGGCTCCTGATGGTAGCATTACTTTGGAAGGTTGTGGAACCTTTCATAGAAATAGCCTAGTTAGAACAAGAAGGTGGCCAGAGGCCATGCCAGAGGGTTGTAGCTACCCCTGAACCTGGAAAATCCTGCCTGCTTCCCGCCTGTTGATGTAATGTCATGGAACACCTCATTCATAGCCATAGCCATAGCTGTAGCCATAGCCATCAGCTTTGCTCTCCATACCTTGCCCACAGCTATCAAGAATCAGAGGTGACCCTTCTTCTCACGAGTTGCTTTCTTCAGCCATTCTGTCACAGCAACAGGAAAAGTCACAGAAAACTGTTACAGAAAAATGGTGCCTAGAAGTGAAGTCCTCACAATGATAAACCTGACCCTGTAGTTTAGAGGCCTTTGGAACAAATTTGAAGGGAAAATGTAAGCGAGTTTGGGACAAGTACTCTTGAAATGTCCTACAGTGCTATAAACAGAGCTTAGTGAGTTATTACTGTGGGAGTGAGGGATATCCTCATACCACACGTAAAGAGTAGAGGCTGGACAAGTGAAGCTTCAGAGAACAACCATGATTTTGTTGGGAATTTGTGTCAGGTTTTTACAAAGAATCTGGCTACAGTCTGCCCACCTTCAGAAATGTCAGTGAGGCTGGATTCAAAAGCAATTGACTAATAGATTTGATAGGGATGAAATTTCAGATAAGAGACTGTGTAGGTTATAAAGCAGTTACTGTTCAGTACCTTTAGTTAGACTTACAGTGAGAATTCTGAGCAGAAAAGGATCAGAGAGACAGGAAAGCTACGCCGTTAATCAAAGAGGGCATCATCAACACAGTTAATGTTGTAAAAGGCAGAAACAAGGCAGCTGAGGGAAAGCTGCACCGATTGTGAAAGAGACTGGCAGGATTTAAGAGAAAGCTATGGCTGTGTACAGAGACAATAACAATGATGCCTGAGGGTAAAGACCTTATTCATCAAAGGCTCATCCACAAATATGCAAATTAATAGGATCAGAGAGTACCTGAAAAAGCCATTATGGTGCCTTAATATCCTAGTGAAAGACAGCTAGCTGAGGGCTTTTCTCTATTGCTGTTTTATTGGTAAGTTTTCTATTTGCTGCAACCAGAAGCAACTTCAGGAAGGAAAGCTATGTTGGCCAACAAGTTGAAAGCACAATCTGTCAAACAGAGAACACACAGCAGTAGGTGTAATATGTGACTGTGGTGCCAGGGGCATGAGACTGCATGTTTACATCTAAAGGAAACAGAGAGGGCAATGTAGGAACTCATCTGACTTTATTTTTTTGTTTTGTTTCATTTTGTTTCTCTCTCTTCTTTTTCAGGTTGAGCTTTTAACATGTGGGAGGGTGCCATTCAGTCAGGTTATTCTCTCTAAAAACACCTCACAGACATGTCCAGTGGTGTGCCTCCCAGTGGCTTTCTAAACACAGTCAAGTGGACAATGAAGATTACCCATCACAGGAAATGTTTTCTTGGCCAGACACATAAGCACCCAAAGGCTGCAGCCATTGTGTTCCAAATGGGACAGGCAATAATCTTAATAGCAGAAACTGGCATCACTTATATGGTGGAGGTTTTGCACAGGAAACATAAAAGTATCATGGGACTTTAAATATTGAAATAAGCCCCCAGGAAGCTTGTAGAGCAGAGCAACATGCAGCAGGATAAAATTTCCTACATGAAGCGTCTAAGTTGAGTCTGCATGAAATTGTGTACATGAAGCCTAAATTGCAGTGAAAACGGCAGGTTTGTGTCAATACCACAAATGTAGGACTTCTTCTGCTATGGGAAACTGAAGATTCAGTCCGAGTGGTGCCAATCAAAGATAGAGCTACATATGCCAGAGGTGGCAGAGCTGGAGGGCTGGAACTGTTCAAGTGTATCAGAGCCCCCAAATGATGGATTTAGAGCAGCAGAGGTCAGGGTTTGACCTACTGTATTTGTGTCTTGCTTTGGTTCCTTCTTTGCTGTGGCTCATTCTTTACTTTCATAATGAGAATGTCTACTTTGTGTTTTTGCATTCTCAAAGTATGTGAGTTGCTTTAAATCTCAGGGGGGCTCACAGTTAAAAAAATTATTGCAGTTTCAAGAAAAAGTAATCTTAGGAATTCTAAACAGCTTTGGAACTGTAAGTATATGGAGAATTTTGAAGTTAGAGTAAATGCATTGTACATTGTGAGATATCCATGAGCCTAGGGAGATCAAAGGCAGAGGGCTGCAGTTTGAATGTGAAATGGATCCTATAAGCTCATATGTATAAACACTTGACATCCAGTTGGTGACACAGTGTGGTGACTTGAATGAGAAATGTCCCCCATAGCCTCATGTTTGAACACTTAACCCCTAGTTGGTGGCTGTTTGAGAAGACTGCAGACTCTCCAAGGGGACTATTGCTGAAAGAATTACATCCTTTGGAGTATGCGTTGAGGGTTTATTGCTTTGTCCCACTTCATGTTCTCTCTCCCTCCCTCCCTCCCTCCCTCCCTGTCTCTCTCGTTGTGTGTGTGTGTGTGTGTGTGTGTGTGTTTGCGTGTGTGTGTGATTTATTCATGAAAATGAAAATGTGATCAACCAAATTTCTGACTCTGCTGCTCTGATTTCTCTGCCTGATGAATGTTATACCATCTCTGCCATGATGGAATCTATCCCTCTGGAACCATAAACTAAAAAGACCTTTCCATCCTCTAAGTTTCTTTGGGCCATGGTATTTTACCAAAGATCCAAAATTAAATACCCACTCTTACGGGAGCTCCTGAGACTGTAAAGAGTTGGGTCCTCACTGTGAGCTGCTAAGAGAGGGGAGTACTAAGGGTCACTTAGTTCTACTTCTGGCCTTTGTTATACAAATTTGCTTTTCCCTTTAAATAATGGTAATATTATATGGATAGCAAAGAATTTTTTTGAAAATGTGTTTATTTATGATTCATTAATAACATGCACCTAATTTGTATATTTATGTACACCTGGGGACATATAAAAAGTTCTCAGGCATAAGGAAGACAGGTGGAGAAAGTTTAAGAATTCTTGCTCTGAAGGCAAGATGATGCTCAGTGTTCAACACCATTATACAGCACTAGCCACAGTAATGAGATTCAATACCATGGTACATGGTTAACCATGATAATGAGATTCAATGCCAGGGCATAATGTTAGCCACAATAATGAGATTCAACACCATGCTATAGCATTAGCCACAATAATGAGGCAGAAAATTACCAAAAGGAATAAATTGTAGCATTTAAAAGTTGCATTTTTAATTAGTTATAAAATTATAAAGTGTTTGATACCAAACTCAAGAAAATAACACTATAATGACAATATTAAAATTTTGTGAAATAATAGCTATGTTTTTTCCAGTGCCCACACAGTTTTAGAGGAAACTTAACATGTAGACACTAAAAGTTAAGTAGAAAAATAAGTGGCCAATACTAGCCAAAGCATTTCTGAAAATAAAGAAGTATCCACTCCTATAACACAAGAAGACTTATTATAAACCTAGAACAAAGGAAATGCTTGACCTCTCTACCTGTCCAGTAAAAAACAGACAAATAGACACAGAAGCGCTCAAAACAGGCCCACCTACACTCTGGGATATGTTTAAAAAAAAAAAAAAAGCAAGTGATGAATATCAATAAATAGTGCTGAGAAAATATACTCTTCACATCAATAAAAATAATATTAGATACATACTTATACATTTAATAAATTGTCAAGTGGAATAAATATCTAGAAGTCAAGAGCAAACTTTTAAGAAATAAGTACAGAAGATCATTTTATGTATTCAGTATAAGTAAATGTTTCCTAAACAAAATGTATAAGCATAAACTCTACTAATAAGATGGATGCATTGACTAATATAGAATTAAATAAACACTGTGTCAAAAAGACCTACCTTTTCATTAAAATGCAAGAACGTCTTGGAGTTGATATTATGCATGCAAATATCATGAATATACACATAGAAGAATAAATGATACTATTCTTAATCCCCAAAGATTTCCTATGCATCAATCAAAATTAAAATAAAAAAATATAAAATGAAAAACCGAGTGTATTACATAGAGACTATTGAAACAAAACATAGTTTGCCTTAAAGAAAACAAGACATAGTTTATCTCTGAGCCACGTGCAGGTGATCACAGCCTGGGAAATGGGACTCAGGTTATCCCAAGTGCCATGTTCCAACATGAAGACATTTTCAAGAAGTCTTCATGATTTCTGAACAAAGAAAGTCATAAAATTAAAGCACTTTTAGATACTGTGATAGAAACATCAGGTAGGTAGATACTAAGAAAGTTGGGGAGTCTCAGCTGTAACTTTCAGACATTATCTTATAGTATTCTCTGCATTCAAGTTGTTTTAAACCAGCATTCTGTTCTGTTGGTACATCCACAAAGGTTACACATGATAGTCACAAAGATCAGAGGTATTGGGCTTAGGATTGGCAATATTCAAACACTGCACCATCATACTAAATTCTAATATATCCATCAGCCATGTGGAATTTTCAACACAATTTTATGTAACTTCAGTTCACAAAGCCCAAGACAGGCAGATAGTTAACACATAATTAAATGTTTTAAATGTTCTATGTTATGGCAAGCAGGGATTAAAAAAATAAGTACAAAGAGATTCCAGCACATGGACCACCCATTGGGATAGTCCCTCTCCAAAACCAGGGTCAATCCCGGGCTCGCCCAGCCACACCTAAAAGAGGGGACCTAGCATGGCCAGGACCTGCCACCAGGGCAAACTGCATCATCAGAAAAGGCCTAAAGCATTGAAACAGAGACCCCTGTCCAGAGCACAGTCAGAAATCCAGCAAACACCTTGCTCAGAGAAGAGAGGAGACACACAAGTCCTCTTCCCACAACTGACTAGGGGCTGCCTAATCTTGAACCACTGAAGCCATGGGCAGACACCAGTGCAAAAATACATATAACAATATAAAGAACAACAAGACAACAACAGAAGAAACTGGTGGTTCTACAACTACAAAACTTGAACAGAGCAATAAAGAGGAAACAGAAAGAAACAACACAAAAAAAACACCTTTATAAAGATAATTGAAGCCTTCAGAGAAGATATACAAAATTCCCTTAAAGAAATAGAAGAAAATACAAACAAAAAATTGGAAAAGATGAACAAATCCTTGAAAGAAAATCAAGAAAAGGTAAACCAAAAAATGAAAGAAAAATTTTAGGAACTAAAAATTGAAATAGAAGCAATAAAAAAGGTACAAAATGAGGCAAAGGTAGAAATAGAAAATCTGAAAAAAAGATCTGGAACTACAGATACAAGCATAACAAACACAATCCAAGAGATGGAAGAGAGATCTCTGGAGTAGAAGACTCAGTAGCAGAAATAGATACATCAGTCAAAAAAAATATTAAAACCAAAAAAGCCATAACACAAAATGTTCAGGAAATCTGGGACACCAAAAAAGACCTAACCTAAGAATAATAGAAATAGAAGAAAGAGAAGAATAACAGCTCAAAGGCACAGATAATGTATTCAATAAAATCATAGAAGACCTTCCTAACTTAAAGAAGGATATGCCTATAAGATTAAATGATACCCTAAAATTTGCAGGCAAATAGATGAATTTGGAGAATATCATCCTCAGTGAGATCACAAACTCAGAAAGAGAAGCAGGGGACATACCAACTCATTGTGGACTCTAAACAAAAAAGCAAAAAGCAAAGCATGTCCAAGCTGCCAACCACAACCACTGAACAGCTTGGGATCTGAAACACCTTGGACTGGCACCTTGTATCCCACTCCCCCCAGAGGAATACCTGACCCAGTCTTGATGTTTGGGTGAGGAAACTGGATCTGCCAAGAGTGGATGCTGAACTAAGCCATATTGGGACCTTGGGACCTCCTTCCCTTGCTGGGAGGAGATAAAGAGATGTGGAGAAGAGAGAGTGACTGGAGGGGGTGGGAGGGGGAAGGGAGTTTGAACAAGGATATACATGGATAAAAAATATGACTTTATTCATAAAAAATAAATTATTAAAAAATAAAAACAAAAACAGAATAAAAAGAATGATAATTTTAAGAGTTTTGAGTTAACCAGTGCATGCTAATTTTAAAAAAAGAAATGTAAGTGGTAAAATGATGTAAGTATAGTTTTTTATGTGGAATTCTCAATAAAATAAAATTAAAAAGGGAAAAAAAGAAACTTACCTTTGATGTAAACCAAATTTGTAAAACTTAAACTGATTTCAAATATTTCATAAATATAAATAATAGAAATTTTATTATAATATGACAGAAGTACAAATTGGTATTATAACTTCTGAGTGAAGTTTACCAACATCTGGGCAACTTTAAAATATGTTTAGTAATGGAAACCTTGGGAAATCCAGCCCCAACAAGGTTTTCTCTCAGGGTCCAAGAGGTACACTCCCACCAGCAAGCAAATGACTACAAGTTGTCATAAAAAATATATACTCACAATATTATCATTATTAATTTCATCTTTATTGGCATGATGACTACAACAGTGAAGATGTAGGCTTATATACTCATGCAGACAATTATTCTTTGGCAAGGCAATGTGAGGCTTGAATTTCTCAGGGTCACAGAAAAGGGTGATAAGATTTACATACAGGCAGCAACTATCAACTTTGATTTATGATATAAGGTAGGAATGATTAGTCAAGGTTTTTCTGGTGAGGGTCAACTAAAGATAAAAATCAACAAGGCAGTCTAAAGAGGAGAAACTGTGTGTTCTAACTTCATTCCTAAATGTGGCTAGACATGAAGTTAAAAGTTTATTAATGAGTAAAAAATCATGAGCAAAGTAAAGTCCTGTGCTATTTCCATAGTTTCCCCAAAGCTGCTTTGTTGATGGGTGAGGGGAGTGTCCTCAGTTGCTAGGTGACCTGAGTAAGCAATGAAGGAAGCTGTGTACTTACTGTTCTGCTGTAGCACCTTCCCTTGGAGGTTGTTAAAGGGGATCTTTGACAGCGAGTCAAAGACTCAATTTGCTCAATTTGCACAAGAAACGTCACCTATCACATTCTAGCTGCTCTGGCCTTGTGAAATACAGTACTTCAAAGTAAATGTTTGTTTTAACACCTGCAACTATGAGTTGGTTGATTGCTTTTTTCTTATATTACAAACAATAATTCTTTTTAAAAAAATATTTATTTTTATTGTTTTATGTGAATTGGTGTTTTGCCTGCATGTATAACTGTGTAAGGGTATCAGATCTTGGAATTACAGACAGTTGTGAGCTGCCATGTGGATGCAGGGAATCGATCTCAGGTCCTCCAGAAGAACAGTCAGTGCGCTTAACCACTGAGACATCTCTCCAGCCCACAAACAATAATTGTTTAAGTTAGGATCTTGTGTTCATAAATCCAGGTGCAAGTTAGGGAGTTAAGGGCCTTAGATTAGTGGTGTTAGTTCCAGATAGTTCTCTTATCTGTAGGTGTGGTGAGCTTAGAGATACCAGTGTGTCATCTATCTGTAGCTGTCCTTGAATGCCTGAGAAATGTTACAAATGAAATACTTTGTCGGAAGGCTGACTCTGTCCAGATGTTTACTAGTAAAGACAGTAGTAGAGATGGCAGATAATTGTTCTGGGCAAAGGAACAAAGATCTGATTTATGAGAAAAGTGATTTTGTTTGCTTGACTGCTTTCACACATGGCTAGGGGAGGCTATCTATATGCCTCCAGATGTATGGGGGAAATTGTGCCCAATTAATGATCAATCACATTGCTGAAAGTTCCTGGAAAATGAATCCCAAGGATATAACAAACAGGAAAGCTACAATTGCACACAAGAAATCCTCTGTAGGAAACAGCTAATACATTTAAAGGTAATTCACACCAAAACTTCTCAAGATTTGGCTTTACTTTCACCAGGACCCTTGGCTCTGATGGGTCAGCCTTGGTGCCAACTGAGTTCCTACTTCATATTTCTGTGGCTCCCAACAATTTAGCCTACCACACACACACACACACACACACACACACACACACACACACACACACACATGCTTATAGTAGTCAAACACTGAAAGTAATTTAAAATCAGAAGATAAATTGTGTTATATAATAACTAAATACTATACAAAAATAAAAAGTGAATGAATTTTAACAACCCATTTTATCTAGAAAAGCAATATTGAGTGAAAGAAGAAAACTACAGAATATAACAATTCTGTTCAGGTAAAGCTTATAAATTTTATATAATCTATAAACAGATTTACAATATCACTATCAATAGAAAACTAGCCTTATGTTTTGCCTTAGTTAGGGTTCCTGCTGCTGTGAAGAGATACCACGAACATGGTGACTCTTATAAAGGAAAACATTTCATCGGGGCTGGCTTACATTCACAGGTTTACCATTATGGTGAGAAACATGGCAGTGTGCAGGCACACATGATACTGGAGAAGAAACCTGGAGCTCTACATCTTGCTTGATCTTCAGGCAGCAGATGATTGTGTGCTATTCCCTATGGGATAAGCATTCAAACATAGGAGTCTGTGGGGGCCACACCTATTCAAAATACCATGTTTCACTACTTAATTTCTTTTGATAAACATAATTTAAATTTCATGAAGAATAAAAAGGATTTGGGTTTATTACTGGTTTATTATAGGTTTTTAATTTTAACTTGTGGAGAATCAAAACTTGTTTAAAAATAAAATACGGTATTTCAAACTGTTTCATATCAAATGATTCCCACAAAAATGTTTAAAAAAATGAATCATTTCAACACATATTATTTTTAAACATAAGAAAGCTTGATAAACCACAACTTTTGTATAGTCATGTACCTTCATCTTGAGTAATTCTGAAACTCTGCCCCCAGAAGTAAGAGTGCTAACTTATCCAGGGACTTCTGTGTACTTCCAAGACACCTAGATGAGATAGAATAAACTCCAGCCTCATGTTGGAATAGCAGAATTTTGATGCAAATACTCCCTAACAAATTTTATTGTTTAGTCCATGATCAAATAGAACAGCATTTTCACTGAACTAAAACAATTCTCTTTACTTTCAAAGTTGTGAATAAATCCAGGGTTTATAGATAACTGATGAGGGGGAAAAAAAAGATAGTCTACAGTTTATTTTTTTAGACTGAAATTTAAGCTTCACTAATTAGTTTCCTTGGAAGCATAAAGGTTTTTATTAAGTCTTGTCACATTTTAATCTACATTTAATTATCGTAGATCCTTCTTCAAATGCCTGACGAGAAAGAGAATTGTGGCAAGTGGTTGCCAAGGGGCATCAGGAATGCTGCAGCGCTGGTCTCTGATTCTGTGGTCAAAGTTGATCATTATTCCCATGCAATCTCCCAAAATAGATAAACCCCCCTGCCCAGGAGAGCCTTCCCTCACTAATCACTAACCGTTATAGGTTGCATGAAAGCTTGTTTTCCCTTTGGGCATCACTGTCCAACAGCAAAGCTCCTGGGGTCCTGAAAATGCCTCTTGGGAATCTTTTGAGATACAGCCTCTCTCGACACACAGAGTGATGGCTCAGCTCCTGACAAATCTTTAGGGCCTGCCGCACCATGTACATCAATCATTTTGCCTCTTGTGCTTCCCAAAGATACGGCTTTACACACAATACTTGCTGAAAAAACTCACCATGGTTTCTCCCACTGCAGAGAAAGGCAGGTGTACAACTCATATTCCTTGTCTCCCTTGGGACAACGCTAATTAGGCAATGGGTGAGGTCATCACCTCTCAGATACCCAGCTGTCTATAAACTGGCTTCCCGTGAAATGCTTAGCTGTGTTTATCCAGATCTCTATTCTGTATCTTGGAAGTACTACAGTGCATCGGGTGCCAGGAGTGGGAGCTGAAAGCCAAGGGAAGTGTAAACAGGGGTCTGAAAAGCACAAGACCATGAGAGGTTGTTAACATAAGAAACATAAAAAACTAGAACATGAGTTTTAGCTGCAAGAAATGCAGAGACAGGGAGAAGGGTTCATTGGAGCTCCAGGCAGATTGTCTACCCAGCCTCAGGAGTCTTCAAAGGCTCCACCTCCCAATTTATACCTTACCTAGAGCCTCCATCCTTGTCTTGGACATCTTTTAAAATAGCTTACTCCTACCAGACTGGACTGAGGGGCTTAAGAACAGAAACAACTGCCATTTTGCTACATTTAAGAGGACAACAAGGCCCACCCTGAATCATTCAGAACTATCTATTTTATTGAGAAATATATAAAAATATAATGCCGACAGTCTATTTGCTTAGAGGATCTGCAGTGTAGAAGGACATTTTTCATATCTTCCCCTAACTTTTCTGGCTAACAGACAAGTGGAAGCCCAAAGGAAAGCAAAACCATGGAGACGTTTCCGCGGTATTTAGGGCAGTCACACTCCTACCCATCATTCACAGGAGATTCACAGAATGCAAGAGGAAACAGATGGGAGAGTTGCGGACAGCCTGAAGGTTTTCAGTAGTAGAGAGACGGACCGAGGGAGGGAGGGAGGGGAGGGAAGAGGAAGGGGGGCAAGACAGAAAGGGGAGGAAGATTGGAGGTAAGATAAGAAACAAAAGCATCCAGTCTTATTTCTGAATTCACAGAATATTTTCTGTTTCTCACGTCTGAATCACACAGATTCTAGTGACAAGAATGCCGGATAGAAACCAGAACAATCTCCTCCCAAAGGTCTTCAGGTGGAGCTGCATTTGCAGAAAAATGAAGGAGTCATTCTCCACCACTGGCTCCTATCTCCCTGAGGAAGTTATTCATTGTGTGACCCAGAATAAAGGAAAATAAAATGGCATCAGACTTTTCAGAAAAAGCTTCTAGTTTTTGAAGCTTTGGTTATGAGTTGACAACCACGAGTCAAAGAATAAGATCAGAGGAGCACACAGAAGACCCTTCATTATTCTGAAGACTGTAGCAGCCAGCTGCTTTTATATAAAATCTAAGTCAGTCTTACTATGAGTTCATAGCTTATATGGTCAGCCACAAAATGACTAATGGGCTCTAGCTAAAAAGCTCTTTTTTTTTTTTTTTTTTTTTGGTTCATCATCATTTTCAACTAAGGAACTTTATTAAGTTTTTTCCATGAGTCATTCCTTTAACGCACAGTTCTCTCTAAGCGACCACTATGATTGATTATAATTAAGAAAGCACCATAAATCAAATGGATACAATAAATCAATGGCTACAATAAATAATATCAGCTTCTTTTACCACCAATCAAACTTGGGAACACCTTTTATCCTTCAAAGTTAGCATTTTTTCTTTCCTAACTATACATTACATTTAAGGAAAACATGACTTATTAAATTATTTTCTGCAAAATATATATCAGTGTTAGCGTGGTTTGAATGTTTGTGGTGATGCCAAATCTTATGGTAAAAATTAATCATCAATGCAACAGTTTTAAGAGCTGGACCTTTCCAGGAAGTTGGAGGTGTTTCAGGCTCTTCTCTCACATTCTATTATAATTTTTATCATTTGTGATTATAGCTATATCACTTTCCCATTCTCTTTCCTCCCTCCAACCCTGTCTTAGTTGTTTACCTCTTGCTGTAAAGAGAAACTATGACCAAGGTGTTACAGCTTCAGAGAGTGATTCCATTACCATCATGGTGGGAAACAAAGAAACAGGCAAGAAAGCATGGAGGAGAACCTGGGAGATTACATCTTATCTTTAAATTGGAGGCAGAGAGAGAGAAAGACTCACTGAGTATAAAATAGGCTTTTTAAACCTCAAAGCTCACCCACAATGACACACCTCCTCCAACAAGGTCACTCCAAATGCTTCCCAAAGAAGTTCTATCAACTAGCAACCATATATGAACCTATGGAGGCAATTGTCATTCAAAACACCTTAATATATATGAATAAAATCATACACACCCATATAATGTCACTTGCATGTATATGTCCTACCCAGCTAAGACACCTAGCTGTATCTGACCTGATTCCCTCCTCATTGAGAACTAGCACTTATGGTACCATAAGGTGATATGTAAGCTTCCAAAGAAAAGAAGCAACCAATAGTCCTACCCAGCTATGACACCAACCAGTACGACATAATGACCAACTCCCTAACTGGACTTAAGAACCACATAGCAAGAAGGAATACACACCTTATACATGCTGAGCAGGTTGAATTTATGAATACGTCATATATATATATATATATATATATATATATATATATATATACTGTTCAAATTATTTATTTATTAATGACACCAATTCTAAAATTCTTAATCCCAAGATAAATTAATTTTTATTGTCAAATGTATGTATTATCTTACTTGACTCATAATTACACAGAGTCCTCAAGTACAATGAACTATACTGTGAATCCCCTAACTTCTTATTTGTATCCACAGCACCCATGTGACCTTGATCACAGAGGAAGTCAGTAAGAAGGTAATTATCATTAAGGTTCAATAAGCCCAAAAGGATAGAACCCTGAAACAGCAGTATTCATATTCTTATGAAAAGAAACAGTAGAGAACTCGCTATTTTCCTCTTTTCTTCCCTACAACCAACCCACAGCATACTCATAAATAAAAGGTCATATAGGTAACAAGAGACAGTAACTGACCAAAAGGCAGGATAAGAGGCATTGCCCAAAGCCTGCCATGGGACATGCTCATCCTGAAATTCCAGACTCCAAAACTATGAGAAAGTAAATACAGCCATGTGCAGTGTAAGTCAACAACAGATCACAAATGTAACAGTGGTCCCATGAGGTTACAAGGGAACTGAAATTTACCATCACCTAGTGACAGCTGACTCATGAATTCATGATGTTACATTTCTATTGTTATTTTAGAAAATATTTCTTCTCTAAAAGTGTTTACTATAAAACACTATGCTGTGTCACCCCAATAGCAGTCTCATAGGTTGATAACCTTGATTCCTGACTACATTAGAGGCCATTGTACTGAGTCACAGTTATCAAGAAAATACATACAAAAACCATGATAAACTGTCACCTCATCCATTCAGAATGGCTACTGTCTAATCAAAACATAACAAGTAATAATATAGATACAGAGGAAAGGGGGATGGGAATATACAGCTGGTAAGAGAATCTAAATAAGTTAGTACAGAGAACAATCTGAAAAGGTAAAAAACTTAAAATTTTAGAAGTACATATGCTATGATACAGCTATCTCACTTTTAGATGCACAAAATAAAGAAAACTGAATCTGCATATAAAGGGGGTACCTGTACTTCCATATGACTACGACACTGATCACAATAGCAAATAGATTGAGTCAAACAATTTATCTCTCTGGGACAAGCAGACTTACTAGTTAGCATTCTCTCACTGTTGTAGTATGAAGTTCCTGGCCTGGACTTTCTGACCTAATCCTGCAGTTCTGCCCCACAGACTTGCAGTCCCACAGAAACACACAGACACTTATGTTAATTTTATGCTGATCAGCCTATGGCTCTGGCATATTACTAGCTAGCTCTTGCTCTTAACTAACCCACGATTCTTATCTTGTTCAGTCATGCAGCTTGGTACCTTTTCTCAGCAGCATTTCAACTTCTTTCCTCTGCATTTGCTGGGTTCTCCTGGTGTCTCTCTGGCATCTCTGCTCTGCTCTTCCTGTTCCCAGAATTTTCTTAGTCTGGTAGCCCTGCCCACACTTCCTGTCTGCCTTTGGCCAATCAGTGTTTTTTATTAAACCAGTAGGCAGGACAATTATTTACAATGTAACAGAACATAGTCCCACTACACACTGTTAAGAAAGCATCCAAGGTAAAAACATTTTTTAAAAAGAAAGGAAATACATCTTTGGCTGGTTGTCTTAGCAATACCAGTACATGGTCAGTAGGTCCCATTATTTGGGGACTATTGTAGTTTAGTGAACGTCAGATGCAAGCAGTATAGCAGGCTTAACTTCCTTACTAAGGCTTCATCTCTTGAAGTTTCTTCCCAGTGGCACTGTGGTTTGGAAACCAAGCCCTTAACACATGAGTTATGGGGAAATAATTATGCAAATCATAACAATGGTATACATGTAGATATAATACATCTACAAATCAGATATTTTTCTGCCATAAAAAATTATAAGCCTGACATTTGCAGCAAAATACATGAAGCTTGGATTCTCTAACTGAGATAACTCCTTCTCAGAGAGACGTATAAGAATGTGTTTCTCTCATATGTAGAGGCCAAAATGTCGATCTAAAAATGAAAAGATTACAGTGATAATCAGAAATTAGGAAGGGGAGAGGAAAACATATAGAGGGAGGTTGGGTGATACAGTCAGGTAGGATGAATTGAAACTAGTGTTGTGTAGTTGATGATAATTTGTTCTTTATTTTGTGAATTTCCAAAAAGAGAGGAGTGTAAAGATTCTACATATAAATAAATGAGACAGAACTGTAAAGAACTCTGACTTGAGTTTCATACATATACAAATACAACAGAAACACATGCACAAATATGTGTAAACATAACCTTACAATTGAAAGGGAAGACAAAGCCTAGCAGGCTGTAGAAGCTCACATGAGTTATGCCAGCATTTAATAGGGTGAGCTATGGGAAATAGGGTTAACACTAATTTGAGCCTGTCTAGACTACACTGGGAGTTCTAAACCAGCATGGACTACAGAGTAAGAGCTTATCTCCCAGAATATCAAAGAGAGATCAAAATAAAATGATGCAGTAGAAAAGAAAAAAAAAGAAGTGATGTTCAGTGATTGACCTTCCTCTTTATGTCTTCATGAGCACATTCTATGATTTCATTCCTCGGAATGCCTCTCCATCAGCAATCAATGTGCATTTGATAACCTGAGAGACTACGATGACAACCAACTGAACATTAAAGCTTCACATCAGCGTGCCTCTGAACTGGCTTTTTGTAGTCCATTGCCTACAGAGGAGAACCTTGCTCAGCCTTGATACTGGGGAAAGGAGGAGCTTGGTCCTTCCTCAACCAGCTATGAAAGACTGCATTGACTCCACCCAGGAGTCCTTACCCTCTCTGAGAAATAGAGCAGGTGGGTCGGTAGGAAAGAAGAAGCTGAGAGGTGAGTGGGATGAAGGCAAGGAGGGGATCAGTGGTTGAAATGTGAAAAAAAACCTTTTTAAATAAATAATTTAAATAATTTTTTAAAAATCAGTTGCTTGAGAATAAAAGTGGATAGAGATGAGGTAAAAATCTCTAATAGCCTTGATTAAGTAGCAACCTCAAGAAGATATAGCCTTAGTCATTTGACTACTGAACCTGTAATGATCTGCATTCGATTATACTGGAGTTGTTCTAGAGATTTGAGTGATAAAAGAAGATAAATTACCTTCAAATATATAGAAGTTAAACATAAAAGTCCCATATGATCCAACTGTACCACTCCTCGGCATGTATTAGAGAGCATTAAAGTCTTCATGCAATATAGATCTTATATATCCATGGTTAGAGTGGCATTATTCACAATAAGTGTTAAGAATCAGTACAGATTTCCATCAACTGATGGAGAGAGCTTTTTAATATGGCATATATGAATATATACATATGTACATATATGCAATAGAATATTATTCAGACATAAAGAAAAATGGAAACCTGTTATTTTTAGGAAATTAGATGAACATGAGACCTGTTATACTAGCTACACTTAACTCTGAATAATAAATGTCACATTTTTTTCATATACAGGATCTAGAACAAACACACAAACAAAAATAACAAAAAAAGGGAAACTATTATAGAAGCAGGAGAAGGAGAAAAGAGAAGGCACTGGGGAGAAGATATAACCTAAGTACATATGATCATGACATGCATGTACAAAGGTATCGTAACAGCTAATATTCTGTGTAAATAATATACACTAAAATCAAATAAATATTAAATATTTTGAAACATACAAATATAAAGATATACTGCTAAGTAATTAATAGTAATAAAATAAAAACTTCCTGAACTTCATATAATGCATAAACATTATCTATCTCAGGAAAGCTTTAGACATATGTCCCTCAAATTTTGAAAAAAGGCATAGTCTTTCATTGTAATGTTACTGATCAACAGAGCAGAGGAGTGCTGGGTGCTTCCCTCATGAATGCCATCCCAAGCTCAGTCATCTGAATACCACAGCAAGTTTCCTTGTGCCCAAAGAGATCCTCACCAAGTCTCCTAGAAATATTGCTATGAATTCTGGCCTTTGTCAAACATAAGAGCTCAAATTTTATATTTTCCATAAAAGAGACAAATAATATATCATTGGCACCAGTGGTTCTTTTAAAAGACTTACTTATTTTTTATTTATGTATGTGAGTATTTTATGTGATATGTATCATATGCATACAGAACTGAGGGAAAGTAGAAAAAGGTGTTGGTCCCCTAAAACTGTATTTTCAGATGCTTGGTAGCTGCTGTGTGGGTAATAGGAATGGAACTCAGATCTTCTGTAAGACCAGCAAGTGATTTTTAAATGCTGACAATCTCCCCATCGATTCTAATGCTCTATTTTTAAATGAAATAAAATTGAAAGGTAAAATAACCCACCTAAACATGTAACTACAGATTATATGTTTTATATTCAGGTTACATTATATCCATGTACACAAAATCTGTAGTATATTTTTAAAGAACAAGAAACGGAAGGCAGACTAGAGAGATGGCTCAGAGATTAAGAGCACAGACTGTTCTTCCAGAGGTTCTGAGTTCAATTCCCAGCAACCACATGGTGGCTCACGATGACATCTGGTACCCTCTTCTGCATACTGTATACATAATAAATAAATAAATAAATAAATAAATAAATAAATAAATAAATAAATAAATCTTTAAAGACTTAAACAAAAAGAAATAGAAGGCAATCTGTAATTAAATATGCACTTCACCTTAGAGCTCCTTAGACACAGCTGAGGTAGAGAGTGTGATGAAAGCAGGTGACACATGCCTTAAAATAAGAAATCACAAATGTTGAGATTTCCATAAAGAAAGTCTCATGCTGGTATTATGCATTGGCATTTCCTTCAGAGGTGTGATTTTTCAAAATAATGAGCAATTCTTTGTAAGGTGATGAGCTTAAGTGTAATCTTCCCTTGATTTACTCAGCAGTTGCAGTCATGAAAAATGCAGTATATATAAACCTGTGCAGAAAAGCATGCTTACATATGGAGAAATGGTTTTGACAGCTAGATTCAATTAGGTACAGGAAATTTTATGACACATGAATGCCTGGTTAGACAATCAAAATTTATGGGAGTCGCAAGACAAGTCTTGATTGCATGGGAATGTCTGTGCACTGTAGAGAATCTAACAGCCTTGTAGCTGTTACAACATTCATCTCTCACATGATGAGGGCCTGAAATTCCTCATACATTTATAAAAAGCCAACATAATTTTCTTACTTTTAAATATAACACTTTTATCATGTTTTTGAGAACTTCATGCATGCATATAATGTATTTGATAAATGCAGCCCCCTAGTCATCCCTCCCAATTTTGTGTCCCCCCCCCTTTTTTTAATGATTCACATCTTATTTCTGCTGCCCATGTTCTCTCGGGTGTGGAGTCATTCACTGGAGCCAGGGACTAGATCCTTAATGAAAACTGACTCTTCCTCCCTGAACCTATCAACTGTCCATAGACTCCTCAGTGAGTCCCTATCCTCTTCATACTGGAATATTAGCTTGCCTAATTTTTTTCTGGTTTTACACAGGCACCAACAGCTTCTGTGAGTTTGTGTATATAATGTCCTGTCATACGCAAAGTCATTGTTTTTCTCTAGTCTTCTAAACATCAAGCTTCTACAATCTTTCCACCTGCCTCTTCCAAGGTGGTCCCCAAGATTTGGGGGTGCAAGATAATGAAGATGTTCCAACCGCTTACTGCTTTTTGACTAGTTGTGAGTTTCTGAGTTAACCAATGTCTACTGCTCAAAGATACTTCTCTCATAAGTCTGAGAGTGACACTAATCTGTAGCAATAGATGTGTGAATTCAGAGGTAAGCTTTATACTGAATCCTAAATTTCTAATCCCTCCCTCAAGAGTGCTATCCATTTTTTGGAGCCACACATCATTTCTCCAATCATTAACTTCCCCAGTAAACTCATCTCAAATCTCATTCCCCCACCTATGAAACATCCATGCCTTAAAGCTGTGGTGAGGGTCAGATCAGATGTAGCAAATAAATGTTTTGTTCTAGTTATTTAAAGGTGGTGTACTCTTCAGAAATGAAAGATAAATTAGAGTTAGTGGAGCCAGGCATGATGCATGCCTTTAATCCCAGCATTTGGGAGGCAAAGTCAGGTGAATTTCTGAGTTCGATGCCATCCCAGTCTACAGAGCAAGTACCAGAACAGCCAGTGACTACACAGAGAAACCCTGTCTCAGAGTAGAAAATGAGTTATTGGTTGTTGTTTTGTTTTACTTAAATAATCTACTCAGAGTTTACCTTGAAACTTTCTCATTTGGCATTTAGCACTGTGGACATAGTAGGTGTGTTATAAGCATTAATTGAATGAATATTGTCATGATTTTCTATCAGCATATTCTTTCATGGCTTTTCATTTCTACAGTTTGTTTGAGCAAGTCTCCTAGAATATAGAATCCTTTATTAAGTTGATGACAGTATACTATTTAAAATGCATATATCTCCTTTATCTGAAGCTCAAGAGAAGTAAGCAAGCTCTTTTGTGTAGCACGAAAATCATCGTTTTTGTCAGCTTCTGCAGTGAGTTAACATTGCCTCTTAAATTCAGTGTACTATCCTGTTCTAATCATTAAATTGTATTCTGTGTTCATATCTTGTGAGTGTCAATAGATCACTGGCTTAATGGAGTGTAATAAATGAGTTCTTAATTGATTATTGTTCTCATTATTCATTGTACATCCAACAAGAAGATCCATGAGACACATAATGTGCTGCCTCAGAGCACAGCATAAACTCGGCTGAAAGACACAGGAACATAATTTGAAAGCACAGAAACCCTAGAGTATCACATATCAGAATAATATTGACATTGGGATTTTTTAGCTTAGTCAAAGTATAATTTGGTTTTCCAAAATGTCTAAAATAAAAAAAAAGACATGTGAGATGCAATTTCCTGGTAAGAATGGGTTTACAGAGAGAGAGAAAGAGAGAGAGAGAGGAAGAGAGAAAGAGAGAGGAGAAAGAGAACAATGTTTTGAGACTATAAGAGTTTTAACTGACAGCTGCTTATGTTTTAGTCCGTGATTGTATGTTGCACTGACCTAGTTCCCACAGCATAAAAGTTTAATAGTTGGCAAGGGTTCTGCACCCCACTACATAACCAGTGAGTGACAAAGAGATATTACCCAATACTTCATAAAATATGTTCTTGCAAGGGAAAGAATGCAAGTCCTTTTATTTTTGAGTAATTGAAAAGAACATAAAATTGTGGTCATCTCTTTTTAATAGTGAATCTATTGTTTTACCTTTTTATAATTTTCTGCTATTGTTGAACTCACAATGCTATTTTGGCTACTTAGTTCAGAGGATCATTGTTAATCTGTTATATTGCTGTAGAAGCCAAGGGACAGAAAGGTAAATTTAACTAAAACCAAAATGTTAAAACAAAGTAAGAATAATATGGAATTCCTAATATTTTGACCAATAGTGACATTTGCTTTACATCATTGCCTTACAATTCAATACTACATGTATAATGCACTCCATAATACAACACTCTATGTTCAAATTTGTACATTAGTCTTATTTTGCTCAAAGCTTGAACTCTATTGTATGTGAATGGCCAAGGGCTTAAGAATCATTACAATCCCCTTTGACCACATGAAAAAATTATAATAAATTTTGGTTGTATCTGGGAAGATAGCTCATGAGTATATTAACAATACCGCACAAAGCTAGCCACAGTGGCACATGCTTATGATCCCTGCGCTAGAGTCCCCATGACAAATAGATCCCTGAAGCTCACTGGGCAGCCAACCTAACCTAATTAGCCAATGCAGGGGCTGAAAGGAGACTGGGTGCTAGAGAAACCCCAAGGAACCCATAGGATGTTCCTGGATAGGTTCCCAACCAATAATGGAGGGGTGTCTAAACTGGACATCTCCTATAATCAAATGAATAATTATCCTAAGTGTCATCACAGAACCTACACCCCACAATGAATAGAGATGGTGGCAGAGATCCGTGGATGAGCTCTGGGCCAAGCTCTCCTTAAAGCTGGAGAGTGGAGAAATAGAGTCTGTATGAACAAGGAGATAGGAAGTATGAGGAGGAGTCCCACAGAGATGGCTGCCTGGAGCTCTGGAAAGCACACTAAATCAAGAACTGCACCTAGGGAACCATAGGCAAAGAGCTAGGTCCTCCAAGGGTAGGCAACTGTTGATTAGCATGGGCAATATGTAGAGCCTTGAGGGGTGGGATCAGACTGTGTTCCTGTAAATGGGCTGGCACCTTGGAGCCCATTCCCTGAAGAGGAGTGCCTAACCCAGTCTTGATATTGGAATGAGAAAATTGGACCTGCCTGAAGTGGATGCACCATGCTGAGGTGACTCACCTTGGAACTTCCTACCCATTTGGGGGAGGGGATGGAGGATGGGGTGGAGGGAGGCTGAAGGGAGACAGGGAGGGTGTGGGAACAAGGGAGGATGGGTGAGCAGGGGCATGCATAGAAAAATAACTGTTTTTTTAAAATAATAAAAAAAGAAAAGAAACAAAGAAAATCCAGGTCTAGCAAGAGACAGTTCTCAGCTCCTGAGAAACAGCACTCATGTGAGCATGGTGTGAATACTGATTATCTTAGCATTGTATAGACAGGCACTGATACAGCCATGAACCCAGTGGAGCCACATGGCATGGGAAAAAATAAACCAAATTATACAGTTGAAAACACAGAAATCCCTGAAGACAGGTGTCCTGAACTCCTTAGCAGCATGTCTGCTTTCTCATTCTGTGATCACAACATTATTATAGCAAAGCACAGACAATATTTTTCAATAGCATACAAACATAAGGATTCATTATCATCAAATGGGTGCAAAACTTTCCCCAAACTATTATATTTTAAGTGTGCTAATTTCTTCAATAATACATATCACTTCAGTTCAATTTTCAGTGCACTGTGAATATATCAGTATGACCATTGGACAAGCTTAAGATTTAAGTAAAAACAACATATAAATATAAAAATTAAAACATAGGCCATGTAAGAAATAAGAAAATGTTCTGAAAATAATGCACTTGTGACATCAGGTAACATTATTCTGACTGCCAAAGAGATATACAGTAAACATTACAAAAATAACTGAGTTTATTGTGACTAATGAGTGTCTATGAATAGAGTTTGATTTGGAGGGCTTTGTGTTAATCAGCACACACATTCAAAGAGAACTAGTCTTTAATGACGAAAATTACTTTATCCCAGAGAATAAATATAATTGTCTAAATGCTCTTTTTCTGAAAATTTCTGCATTCATATGACCCCCAAATCTTTTTTTATTTAGACCCATCAATTAGAAATCCCACCATCACCCAAAATCTCATTAAGAGATTATTACATAGGTAGCTAGTCACCATGAATTTCATTCCTTTGAATTGTCTTTTTATTCTTCAACTGAACCTTAAAAATCTTTGATCTATAGGAAAATTATTTTCAAGTTATGTTGATTTTCTTAAAGTTGAATGATAAGATTTATTTCAGGTTCTCATTGTGTATTCAGATCTCTATTTTAAAAAGGAATAAAAATCCCCTTTAGCTCAGATCATTTTCTTTAGCTCCATCATCAGGAGGATTATTTACATGGAAAAAGCAATTTCTAAACATTACAGCTACTGAATATGATTGTGCTCACTCTCCCATCATTTGAAACGGGAGGCTGGCAAAGGCATAGAGAGAGGCTGCTGTCCCTGGTTCGGGGAAAGACAGAGTGAGGTTTCAGGAAAGAGTCTCTGCAGAGTTCTCTCTGCTGAAGGCACATGATCCCCTATAGCTGTGTGCACAACTGCTGGCTCTGTGCCCTTCTAACCAGGAAAACTGCTTCCTGCAACACCCTGGCATCTCAAATCTGAAAACTCAGCAAGAAAACAGCTCCTCAAAGCCCCATACCTAATTCCTGGGGTTGCTACAAAGACATTCAGGATAAATGTTGCTCACAGAAGAGAAAGGAGGTATAAAGGTCAAAGGAAAATTGGTATCAAAGGGAAAAAGATTTTTCTTTCTTATAGACCCTAGAACATGAATTAATTGACACTATGAGAGCAAGATCTAACACTAAAAGAGAATTTATAACACCTTTTCTGAATTGTAACTATGGCTGAGCTTTAGCAAATCTGTCTTCCTATGGTATGCTTGGCTGTGTAGAATGAAGCTACCCATCTGTCCTAACCCAATTCCAATACTACCTCCTCCAAGAAGATTCCTTCTCCAAATCCGTTATTCTTTCTGAAGGATGGCATTCATTAATCTGTCTCCTCACTCTTTCAAGTCCTCTCTCACTCAACGCCATGTTATTGCTATTTATGTTCATGTCCTATACTCCCTGACAAACTATGAACCCCTTCAAGAAATGTCTCCTCTGAATCTACTTTCATCTTACATAAGTACTCTTTAACAATATAAAGCACAGAATGAAAAATTTACTTCATGAATGGTAAAGAGAAATGGATGGGAGAAGATGTGCATCAAAAGTTGCCCAGTCCTAGCCTTGATGTCCATCAGAATGATTCATCAGAAGAATGGATAGAGAGAAGGACGAAGGCCTTTGAAATTCAGAACCCCATCCAGTGGAGAGTCAGAGGTGAGCAGATACAGGCACCTGGACCACCCATCCAGAAAGTCCCTCTCTGGGACCGGGATCAATCCCTAGTGTCTAAACTAAGATCCTCCCTAGCAGACAGGAGCTAGGATTTAGCTGTGAGGGGCCTTCTCCAGCGACTCATAAAAGAAGGGACCTTGCACAGCCAGGTCCGACCTCCAGGGCAAACTGCCTCATCAGAGAAAGACTGAGGCTTTGAAATTCAGATCCATGTCCAGAGCAGAGTAGGAGATCGAGCAGACCTCTTGCTCAGAGGAGAAGAGGACACAAAAGCCCTCTTGCCACAACTGACTAGGAGACAAATAACCATTAACCACTGAAGCTATGGGCAGATGCCAATGCAAAAATACATATAACAATATAAAGAAAAACAAGGTAACACCAGAAGAAACTGGTGGTTCTAGAACTACAAGACCTGAACAGAGAAATGAAGAGGAAACAGAAGGAAACAACAACAAAAACATCTTTATGAAGATTGTTGAAGCCATCAAAGAGGATATAAAAAATTCCCTTAAGGAAATAGAAGAAAATACAAACAAAAAATTGAAAGAGATGAACAAATACTTGAAAAAAAAAAACAAGAAAAGGTAAACCAAAAAGGAATCATTCCAGGAAATAAATTAAATAGAAGCAATAAAAAAGGCACAAAATGAGGCAAAGGTAGAAATAGAAAATCTGAGGAAAAGAGCTGCAACTACAGATATAAGCATAACAAACAGAATCCAAGAGATGAAAGAGAGAATCTCTGGAGTGGAAGACTCAGTAGCTGAAATAGATACATCAGTCAAAAAAAACACTAAAACCAAAAGAACCATAGAACAAAACTTTCAGGTAATTTGGGACACCATGAAAAGACCTAATCTGAGAATAATAGGAATAGAAGAAGGAGTAGAATACCAGCTCAAAGGCACAGATAATGTATTCAATAAAATCATAGAAGAAAACTTTCATAACTTAAAGAAGAAAATGCCTAAAAAGATACAAGAAGCTTCCAGAACACCAAATAGATTTGACCCCCCCCCCAAAAAAAAAGTCCACTAAATACATAATAATCAAGACACAAAACATAGAGAAAAAAATTTAAGGGCTGCAAAAAAAAGGGACAACTTACCTATAAAGGCAGACCCATTAGAATAACTCCTGGCAATGCAGTGGAAATGATGAAAGCAAGAAGGTCTTAGACAGAAGTTATACAGACACTATAAGAACATGGCTGCCAACCTAGACTACTATACCCAGCAAAACTATGAATCACCATAGATGAAGTAAACAAGATATTCCATGACAAAGTCAGACTTAAACAATACCTATTTACCACTCTGGCCCTCCAGAAAGCATTAGAGGGAAAACTCCAACCTAAGGATTCCAGAAACACCCATGAAATCACAAACAATCAATAATCCCACAGAAGAAAAAACAAGAAAAAGGAAATACATAAAAGCTACCACCAAAAATAACAGGAAATATCAATCAGTGGTCACTAATATCCATTAATATCAATGCAGTCAACTCACCTGTAAAATATACACACTAACAAGATGGATACAAAAGCAGAAGTCATCCTTCTGCTGCATACAAGAAACACACCTCACCACAAAGACAGACATAGGCTCAGACAAAAATGTTGGGAAAGATTTTCCAATCAAATGGCCCTAAGAAACAACCTGGGATTGCCATCCTAATATCTAACAAAATAAGCTTCAACTAAAATCAATTAAAAGAGACCAAGATGAACATTACTTATTCTTCCCAGAAAAAAAATGGCTAAGAGGAGATTTCAATCCTGAATATTTATGCTCCTAATATAAGGGCACCTATCTATGTAAAAGAAACACTGCTAAAGCTCAAATCCCACATCAATTCTTATACACTAATAGTGGAAGACTTCAATACCTCATTTTCACCTTGGATAGGTGAACCAGACAGAGACTCAACAGAGAAATAAGGAGTCTAACAGAGGTCATAATGCAAATAGATTAAATAGATATTTACAGAGGCTTCCACCCAAACTCAAGGGAATATATATATTTCTCAGCACCACTTAGAACTTTTTCTAAAATTGACCACATAATTGGTAATAAAGCAAATATCAACAGATACAAAAAATAAAAATAATCCTTTGTATCATATTGGACTACCAGGGCTTAACATTAGAGTTCAACAACATCATAATCACAGAAAGCTTACCAACTCATGGAAACTAAACATCACTCAACTGAACCTCCTCTGAGTAAAGGAAGAAATTAAGAAAGAAACCACAGTCCTCCTAGAATTTAATGAAAATGAATCCACAACATACTCAAATTTGTGGGACACAATGAAAGCAGTCTTAAGAGGAAAATTCATAGCACTAGATGCCTATATGAAAAACCTAGAGAAATCCCACACTAGAGAACTAGCAGCACAGCTGAAAGCCCTAGAACAATTAGATGCACACTCACCTAGAAGGAGTAGATGGCAGGAAATAATCAAACTTAGAGCTGAAATCAATACAATTGAAACAAAAAGAACAAGGCAAAGAATCAATGAATCAAAAAATTGGTTCTTTGAGAAAGTAAACAAGATAGATAAGCCCTTATCCAAACTAATCAAAAAGCAGAGAGAGAGTATCCAAATCAACAAATTAGAAATGAAAATGGGGACATAACAACAGACGCCAAGGAAATCCAGAGAAATATCAGGACATACTTTGAAAATCTATAGTCCACAAAAATGGAAAACCTGGAAGAAATGGACAGCTTTTTGGACAGATACCACTTATCAAAATTAAATGAAGAACAGATTAATTACCTAAACAGACCTATTACTTTAGAGGAAATTGAAGCTGTCATTAAAAGCCTCTCAAGTAAAAAAAGTCCAGGTCCAGATGTTTTCAGTGCAGAATTCTACTAGACATTCAAAGAAGAATTGCTACCATTACTCTTCAGACTATTTCACACAGTACAAAATGAAGGAATACTGCCAAATTCCTTTTATGAGGCCACAGTTACCCTAATACCCAAGCCATTCAAAGACACAACAAAGAAGGAGAATTGCAGACCAATTTCCCTCATGAATATTGATACTAAAATTCTCAACAAAATTTTGGCAAACTGTATACAGTATTATATAAAAAATATCATCTACCATGTTCAAATAGGCTTCATCCCAGAAATGCAGGAATGGTTCAACATATAAAAAATCATATGTCCTCCATCATATAAAAATTGAAGTAAAAAAAAAATTGAAGTAAAAAAAAAACACATGATCACATCTTTAGATACTGTAAAAGTCTTTGACAAAATCCAACACTCCCTTATGATAAAAGCCCTGGAGAGATCAGGAATACAGGGAAAATATCTAAATATAATAAACGTGATTTACAAGAAGCTGACAGCCAACATCAAACTTAATGGAGAAAAACTTAAAGCAATCCCACTACAATCAGGAACTAGACAAGGATGTCCTCTCTCCACTTATCTATTCAACATAGTCCTCAAAATTTTAGCTAAAGCAATAAGAGAACGAAAGGAGATTAAGGGAATACAAATTGGAAAAGAGGTTAAACTATCTCTATTTGCAGAAGATATGATTATATACATAAGTCACCCACAAATTTCTACCAGGGAACTTCTACATCTGATTAATACCTTCCGCAATGTAGCAGGATACAAGATTAATTCAAAGAAATCTGTAGCCCTCCTAAACACTAAAGATAAAAGGGCTGAAAAAGAAATAATGGAAACATCACCCTTTATAATCATTGCAGATAGCATTAAATACCTTGGAGTAACTATAACCAAAGAAGTAACAGATCTATTTGACAAAAATTTTAAATCACTGAAGAAAGAAATTGAAGAGGATATCAGAAAATGGAAAGCTCTCCCGTGTTCCTGGATTGGTAGGATCAACATAGTAAAAATGGCAATTCTACCAAAGGCAATCTACAGATTCAATGCACTGCCCATCAAAATCCCAAAACATTATTTTATGGACCTTGAAAGAATACTCAACTTCATTTGGAATAACAGGAAAGCCAGGAGTGCCAAAACAATTTTACTCAACAAAAGAACCTTAGGAGGCATCACTGTCCCCAACTTCAAGTTATACTATAGAGCTACAGTAATAAAAACAGCCTGGTACTGGCATAAAAACAGACTTGTGGATTAATGGAATGAAATTGTGCATCTGGGCATTAACCCAAAAACCTATGAACACCTGATCTCCGAAAAAGAGGCCCAAAATATTCAATGGAAAAAAGATTGTATCTTTAACAAATGGTGTTGGCATAGCTGGATGGTAGTGTGTAGAAAAATGCAAATAGATCCAAGCCTGTCACCCTGCACAAAACTCAAATCCAAGTGGATCAAAGACCTCAACATAAACCCAGCCACACTGAACTTGATAGAAAAGAAAGTGGGAGGTACCCTCCAACAAATTGACACAGGTGATCACTTCCTAAATATAATACCAGTGGCACAGACACTAAGACCAACAATCAATAAGTCGGGCCTCCTGAACAAGCTTCAGTAAAGCTAAGGACACTGTCAATAGGACATATGACAGCCTACAGAATGGGAAAAGATTTTCACCAACCCTACATGTGATAGAAAACTGATATCTAAAATATATAGAGAACTCAAGAAACTAGAGCCCAAAACCTTGAATAACCCAATCAAAAAATTTGGTTCAGAACTAAAAACAGAATTCTTAGCAGAATTACAAATGGCTGAAAGGCTCTTGAAAAAGTGTTCAACTTCTTTAGCAATCAGAGAAATGTAAATCAAAACAACTTTGACATACCACCTGACACCTGTTAGATTGGCTAAGATAAAAGGCACAGATGACAGCCTATGCTGGAGAGTATGCAGAGCAAGGGGAACACTCCTCCATTGTTGGTGGGAGTGTAAGCTTGTTCATCCACTTTGGAATGCAGTATGGCGGTTTCTCAGAAAACTGAGAATCAATCTCCCCAAGGATCCAGCAATACCACTTCTGGGTGTATACCCTAAAGATGCACATTAGCACTCCAAAGGCATTAGCTCAACTATGTTCATAGCAGCATTATTCATAATAGCAAGAACCTGGAAACAACCTAGATGCCTCTCAACTGAAGAATGGATTAACAAACTGGTACATCTACACAATGCAATACTATTCAGCTGTAAGAAAAAATGATAACCTAAAATTTGTAGGCAAATGGATGGATTTGGAGAATATCCTCCTGAGCGAGGTATTACAAACCCAGAAAAAGAAGCAGGGGATGTACTCATTCATTAGTGCACTCTAAACAAAAAAGCAAAAAGCAAAGCATGTCCAAGCTTTGTCCACAACCACTGCACAGCTTGGGATCTGAAACACCTTGGACTGGCACCTTGGATTCCACTCCCTCTAGAGGAACACCTGACTCAGTCTTGATGTTGGGGTGAGGAAAGCGGATCTGCAAGGAGTGGATGCTGAACTAAGCATTATTGGGACCTTCGAACATCCTGCCCTTGCTGGGGAGGAGATGGAGAGATGTGGAGAAGAGAGAGTGACTGGAGGTCGGGGGAAGGGAGCTTGAGCTTGAATATACATGGATATAAAATGTGACTTTATTCATAATAAAAAAAGAAAGAAAAGAAAAAGAAAACAGGTTATCAACATGAAACAGAGTAAAGGAAAGCAATTTGAGGGAGGGTAGCTGTTAACACCTGGAGGGAGGAGCAGTAGGGAGAATGTAATTTAATTCTACTGTAAGTTTTTAAGGAGTGATCATTAAATACCCCCCAGTTCTGTCTTATATGGGGATTGTAGCCTATAATGTGTGTGTATATGTGCACATGCACACCCCCCAGGGGTGTAAGTGTAGTTATAACACTTAGAAAGGAAACCAAGGGAGGGTAATAATAGGAGCTAAGGAGGAACAAAATGCAGGCAAAAGGGCAAAGGGATCATGAAAGATGATATAAAGCTAATTTTTTCTAGTATCAATTTCACCATAAATTAAAAAATTCTGTGGTGAATAAGTAAATTAAAAAAATTACCTGGTACTTAAATTGAGAAAATGTCAGAGAAGCCTCACTGCTTCAGAATAGAGATTCTCACCATATAGAAGTCCACTGAGAGTTATAGCATGTGCGATTAGATAAATGTTTGTGTGAATGGCTACAGTTATTGAAGTTGTGTGGTGTTTTATGGGTTAATTACAATAAAAGACGTTTTAATTTAAAATGCATGTTTGGTTTTATTTCTCATGAACACTTGATTATTAAATGCTTGTTCGGAAATAAAAAAAAAATGATATTTTGAACTGGAGAGATGACTCAGGGGTTGAGGGCACTGACTGTTCTTCCAGAGGTCCTGAGTTCAATTCCCAGAAACCACATGGTGGCTCACAACCATCTATGATGACATCTAGTACCCTCTTCTGTATACTGTATGAATAGTAAATGAATAAATCTTAAAAAAATGACAATCTTGAAATTTTCAGGCAAATGGATGGAACTAGAAAACAATCTTCCTGAGTGAGGTAACCAAGATCCACAAAGACAAACACTGTATTGTTAGCTTATAAGTAGATATTTGACATATAGCAGAGGATAATCAGGCTATAATCCATTTCCAGAGAAGCTAGGTAACCAGGAGGACCCTAAGAGAGACATCCATGATTCTCCTGGGAAGGAGAAATAGATAAGAAGGCCTCCTGAGTAAATTGGGAGCATGGGGGTAGATAGAGTGGCTGGAAGTTGGGAGTGCATGGGAAAGGGTGAGGGAAGGGGAACTGTGGTTGATATGTAACAAATATACTTTTAAATTAAAAAATTAAAAATTAAGAGAATTATTTTAATAGTTCAAAATAATTTATTGAAGAAATTATTAAATCAATTTAAAAAATATTACACGAATACATTAAAATGAATTTTTATTCATATAATATGAAATACTGATAATGATCAAGATAACATAAAACTATTCTCCACTGTTATGAGATATTGATGAGAAACCTACCAAATGGGAAGACTCAATTTTAGCATTTAACATTTAGTCATTGTCTCAAAATTCCAAATGATTTAAATGTTACAATTTGAAAATAGTTATCCAAATTGATATTAACAATGCATGACATTAAGAATAATTAATTGACAGACTGAAAGAAAATTTGCCAAGTCTAATAAAAGAAACAAATTTTGATGTATTGTAGGAATATTGTTCACAACATACTATATGATTAGTGCTTTTTAAAATGGGGAACAGCAAGTTTAACAGCAATTCAGAACAGGTCTTGTCAGTCGTGGTGGTCATTCTTGTTACACACCACAGGATAAACAAAAATGAATAGAAAAATACTGGCTGCTGATTTAGGAGAATTATGACAATTAAGTCATGTGTTGAAAAATAAAAGTACTAAAAGGGAAAGAAAGAGTAATTCACATCCATTCAAGAAGCCACCATGATTCCTTTTGGAATAGGCACTGCTTCTTGCTAGATACAAATAATTTAAATAAATGATAGGAGATAGGACATTCAAAGTAAAGAGAATCAGATAACAAGAGAAATGAGAGGAAAAAATTGTTCACCATGTCAAAGAACAGCAAAAATATTCTATATGGCTAGAATATAAACCATGCACTGGAGAGACATATTTTTAAAAAATATAATCAAGATCATAGAGAACTTGGAAATTTTAGCATAGTTTGGCATTTTTATAAGCCCTAAAGAAAGTGTTTGATGGTTCAATAAGCAGCCTGAAGGATAGTGTGGAGGAAAAAAGAAATTCCTGGGGGATGAAACTCTATGCTAGTCACTGCAGAGCTGATGAAGTTTGGCACATGGTAGCAAGCCAAAATAGAAATGAAAACATAACTTGGTAATGTGTGTGAGCTACAAAGTAAAAGAACAGGTTAAACAATGGGGTGTTAGTGTCTAGAATAGTAAACTGTTCATCTCCAAGGGAAATAAAAAGTTTTATTATTCTTGCACACACACACACACACCTAAAATACTACTGCAGAAAATTTCCCCAACTGTCACTATGAAAATCTGCTGTTTCAGACCTTTTTAAAAAAGCGGGGGAGAGATACACAAGTTAGAAGAAAATTAAGGGTTTCCTAAGTCTGATTGCATAAAAAAGCTACTGAATAGAACATAATCTTATTTGTTGATGTTTCACAGAAAATCTTGACTCCTTTTCCTCTTGAACCTCTTGAACTTGAATTTCACTCTCTTTTCCCAGTCTTTATACCCTATTTCACAATGTACTTTTTATATTGATTGCCTGCAAGAACAGCATCTGATTACAATAACACAGGGTGAGATATGTAAAAATTCCTGGTCACAATTCTGTGCTGATTTCTATTAAGTAGGATGTTCAAATACTTCAAATACTACCATTTAAAGTAACCCAAATAAAAAGACAAAGTCATGGCCTAGTGCAATGTCAATATTCATATACCAAAAATAAGTACTTAAGTGGAATTCAGATCACACCTAGGCAAATAGATCAACTCCTTATGTTAGCCCTTGTGAACCCAGGAAGAGAAGTTTTAAAAATAATTCCTGTCCTTCAGGACTTTTCTGTCCCTTTAGGATATGAGATACATTTTAAAATTTCAGAAATGCAATGGCTTAAACTTTACAGCCAAATGTGGTTAAGCATTCAGAACAGGAATAAGGCACAATGTCTAAAGAAAAGGAAGAAAGACTTCATCGGTTTGTGTGAAGGGTTGCTCTTTTAAACAGTTGTGAGGAGAGAGAATTCTGGAAGCAAAATTGAAATTGGATGAGCCTAGTGCCCATGAAAACAAAACAGACACTGATTTAAAAACAATAAAAATATTATGTTATTGGTCAAGGTACAGGGAATGAGACTGAAGCATGTTCATCTCTAAAAGAGATGTCTGTATCACATCCCCTCTTTCCAATGCTCAGGGATTATAGAGAAGGGGCAGAAATATTGTAAGAACCATAGATAGTAGATTATCGCAAGAAAAGTGTTTTCGGAAAACAGCAGAACAGTTGCACATATGAACTCACAACTATAGTGAAAACATAAACAAGATCTGTGCAAGCTCAAGCCAGGTGAAGTCTCAACACGGGATGGAGATGGGCATAAAGTCCTTCACCTAGCTGAAGAGCTATTATTGGTACTTGCTAACTGCAGTACAGGAACATTAAATTTTCTCTCTCAGTAAATCTGCCATGTGCTAGCAGAAAGTCACAAGCTCAAAAATACATGGACATTTCAAATTTGTCTCAACTGGGTTAAAAAATTAAAAAGAAGACACAAAGTTAGGCACTTAGGGAACTGGAACTGTATCGGGAAGAAGATGTAGAAAGGGGTGTGTGTGATCAAAACACATTGTATGAAGTTTTCAAAGAGCTAAATTTTAAATGGGCCAGTGTGAAGGACCTGTCAAGTATAATTCTATGACAAAAAGAGGTGCTCAAATAAATGTACAAAAAGCTAAAATAAGTCAAGAGGAACTGAAAGGAGGATTAGCTAACAAGATTATTCATGATCACTAGAACACTATGGAGAGGTTGGAGAAGCAGGTCCAGTTATGACCTTAACATTTACTGTTACAGTTTAAAATAATAACCCAATAAGCCTGTTGTGGAAATGGTAAGACATTCTGGATCAATAGAAAATAAAATAAAATGCTAAGGGGAGAAAAACAAGTTCTCCAAGGAATTTCCAGTTCTGTCTGAGCTACTGGGGGTGGTATAAATACTGAGAACAGAGAAATAAAAACTTAAAGCTAAGTTCTTCTAAAGAACTTAGGTGTAAAGTTCAAGTAAGTTAACTTTTTACCTTTAAAGGGATACTGCTCCTCATTTTCTCTTTTAATTTTACTATTTCTTTTTGGAATGGGAGAGGTGAGAAACTAACATATCAATTTGAAATTTCAGAGCAAAGGTCAATATTTTCTTCAGAGAATAGCTTAAAAAGTTTGGTGAGAGTGTAGTACCTAATTTTTATAGGCTTGCATTTCTATATCAGCAATTTTATCTTCATATCTATCCATGTATTAAAATTTTGTATGTATGTTTACTTTTTTGTGACCTGTTCATGCATACTCCCTTTTTCTACTGAGTTGCCTCTTTTTTGGTTTTAAGAATTTTTAGATTAAAATAATTCATTCTCATATGTGTTTATATATATATATAAAACATGTGTCTGAAATAGAAATGGATGGATGAATAGGTAGAGGATAGATAAAGAGATGATAGGTAGATAGAAAGAGAAAGATAGATATGTAGACAGACAGACAGACAGACAGACAGACAGACAGACAGATAGATAGATAGATAGATAGATAGATAGATAGATAGATAGATAGATAAGACGATAGGTATATGAACAGGTATAGATATATTAACACATAGATTGACAGGTGATAGATTTTTTTTCAGTATTTAGTGTGACCTTTCACTTTACTTACTGTATTGCTAGATTGGATCATATGTTTTTACTACAATAAGAACCAAGCATAAATGTTTTGTTCTATGAATTCTGAGGAAGTACATTTTCAACTGCTTTGAACTAGTCTTATTAATTTTTATATGTCTAAGAAAATTTATTTCTTTTTTGGTTTCTTACCATATTCCACAATGGTCCGTTAACTTACCTTCTCATAACTATTACATTTTAGTTTTTAACTGTATTATTATTTTAACATCCTGACTACTGTTTCCTCTACCTCCTCTCCTCCCAGTCCCTCCCCTCACCTCTATTCCACCCTCACTCACTCTTCCTGTTTCTCTCCAGAAAAGAGCAAGTCTCTCATGGATATCAACCAAATGTGTCATGTCAAGTTGCTGTAAGACTAGACACCTCCCCTTTTATTAAGGCAACCAGTATGAAGAAGAGTCCCAAAGTCAAACAAAAGAGTCAGAGACAGACCTTGTTCCCAGTCACAAGAGGACCAAGCTGCACAACCATAACATACATGCAGAAGACCTAGGTCAGTCTCATGCAGGCACTCTGGTTTTAAGTTCAGTCTCTATGAATTCCTATGAGCCCAAGTCATTTGATTTTGTGGACTTTCATGTGGTGCTCTTGACCCTTCTGGTTTCTACAATCCTTCCTTCTTCTTCAGACTCCCTGAACTCTACCTAATGTTTGGCTGAGGGTCTCTCCATCTGTTTCATTTGTTCATTTTAAACACTTAATAAATCTTTTCATCTATTAGGCTAAATAACAACCTTAAACTACAGTTCTTGAATTCTCTGCATTAGAACATATTATTTGACTCCTTGCTTTAAGAAGTACACTTATCTCAGCAGCCATTAGCTGACTGCAGTTCTTTGTTTAGGGGAGTAACATGTCCATTGATACATCCATTGTTTCAGCTTATTTCTGCAGCCATTTCTAGGATACACCATTTTATAAAAGACTTCTTGGTCCTCGGGATCTTACAATTTTCTTTATCCTCCACTTCTGGAATGTTCTCTGAGCCATAGATGCAGGATCTGTGATGTTAGAGGAATCTATTGGGGCTGGACTCACTCAATTCATTCATCTCTGCATTGTATCCACTTACAATCTTCTATGCTATTCTAATAATATAATAATAATTATGCTTCTGTTTCCTTCTTCTTCACTTTTTCTCCTCATCTCTTGCTATATTGGATTACTATTTTTACATTTCTATGTTTATCATATTTAAACTGTGCAACATAACCTCAGTTTCTATAATCACCATGCCTAATTCTAATATAAACATAACATTATCCATTTATCTTCTAATACTAGCATCTTATTTCAGAGATCTTTCTCATAACTCGCCTTCTGAGAGCTTCATTTTTGTCATGTTTTTTCAAGCTTAACTTGTGCTGATTTCCCTGTGGTATCTTTGACAATATTTGTCTGTGATCTTTTATCTTTGGTAAAATTTTAAAAATCATGGAGTCACACTTTTTCCTTCCCAACACAAGATGTTCCATAATGTTCTCATTAAAGCCACCACATCTGATACATTCTAAGTGTGCTAACATTTTTTTCTTTTGCCCTAAAAGTTATTTTCAGATCTTTGAAACATTGGCTTGTCTAAGATACAGCTTGATGTATCTTTTCCTTCATATATATTATGCCCTTTGTCATCAGGTTCCTGCACTTCAGTATAAGACTTTTCTAACTGCTGTCATTTATATGGTTCGTGTCAACTTACTTTTCTATCGCTGGGATAAAACAGCATAACCAATATCACTTTCAAAAGGAAGTATCTAATTTGTTTATGGTTCTATGATGGTGGTGTGAAGGAACAGCTGAAAGCTCACGTCTTGATTTACAATTATGAGGCTGAACGAGAACACTGGGAATGGCCTGACTCTTTTGAAACTTCAAATCTTCCCCCTATGACAAACCTCCTCCATCAAGCAAATACCTTCCAATTCTTTCCAAACAGTTTCAACAACTATGGACCAAGTATTCAAATATATGAACTCATAGGGGTCATTCTCATTCAAACTACCACATTCTACTCCCTGGCCCTCATAGATTTGTGGCCATATCATGATTCAAATTATACTTAGTCCAATTTTAAAAGTTCCCTTAGCCTTTCACAGTCACAGTACAGTTTTAAAGTCTAAAGTCTCTTCTGAGTCTCAAGACAATTTATTTTAACACCTAGTAATGTTAAAAAACAAATTATGTCCTTACAACATACAATTCATAATAATATACACTACCATTCCAAAACAGAGGAATTGGAGCATAGTGAGCAAACACAACCAAAGAAAGACCAAACTTCATCAGGGCAAATTGCAATTCCTGCCACTCCATTTTCTAGATTAAAGGGCTTTGATGGCTCTGGCCTTCCAACGTTGTTACCTATAACATAATTCTCTCTCTTGGCTTGGTATTCCCCTTATATGCCACTTTCCATGGCTGATATCCAATATTTCTGGGCTCTTCAACATCTTGGGGTTTCTAATGTAAGCTAAGATTCACTTTCACAGCTTAACACAAAGGCATCCATGCAGGGACTCCCCTGGTATGTGCCTGGCCTCAGAAGCACCCCTGAACCATAAAGGAAGATTGCACAATTCTTTTATTCATTTATCTTTCACAATTCTAACATGGACAATTGCTACATTTTAAGAGCAGAAAATTCTTTAGGTCCTTTTCTTCCCCCACAAATTGGAATCCCAGTGTGGTGAGTTCTTGTCTTAAGGTTACCCCTCCTTTTATTTCATTTCAGATCAGGTCTCTCTTTAACATTCTCATCTCTTTCGTCTTAAGCTTTCCTGGTACTCTTTTTATTTAAATTGTACATTTGCATTTTTGTTCCACTTGCTCCTTTTCATTGTAGACCTGCATTGGAGTGATTACTAATGACCATACAACAGAGTCAGTATTGAGCTGTCTTGAAATTTCTCCACCAAGAAAATTAGGTCATTAGTTTACAATTTAACCTCAGGGAGATTCTTAGGAAAAGGGCCAAAAGCAGTCAAATTCTTTTCCAAAATTTAAGGATGGTCTTTATTCCAGTTGCTAATATTGTTTGCCTTGAAAGCCTCTTAGGCTGGACCTCCATAGTAATCATTGCTCTCAGCACTGTGTTTTTCAAGCACCTAATAAGATGACCATTATGTTTTGCTTATAGCTAGCATTCAATCTGTTCCTTGGTCCAAAGTCCAAAAACCTTCCACAATCTTCAAAAGAAAAATACCAGCATGGTCAGGGCTCTCACAGCAATAACCCACTCCACTGTACCAACTTCTGTCTTAGTTACTTTCCTACTGCTGTACTAAAATGCCATGGCCAAGGCAACTGCTGGAGACAGTGATTAATTTTGACTTACAACTTCAAAGGGTCAGAGTTCACAATGGCAATGCAAAGAAACAGCTGAGAGCTCACATCTTGATTCAAAGGTAGGTATCTATAGAATGTATGGGCTTTTAAGATGTTTGGAGTTCAGCCCAGCCTCAGCCAGTGCAAACTGGTGATAACTCTGTCTTAAAACCTGTGCTTCTAAGCACTTAAGTCAATCTGGGGTCTGCCTGGGGCATTGAAGAGGCCAGAGTCCAGATACAACATTCATTCTTAAGCCAGTGAGAAACTACCACTGAAAGCCAAGAGACCATTGCCAGATGCTACAGATTCCAACAAATCAAAACCCTTGCTAGGGGAGGAAGAACTGGGAAAAAGTATTTAACGCTGTTCTCCCCCACATAATAAAATTGAATTTGCTTGATTCAACCTGTTCCCAGAAGCTACATCATTGCTTCTGCACCATCTTGGCCCCCTCCCCCAAGGGGAAAGGCAGAACTCTGAGCATAGAGGTAACCCTGATTTCTGATCCCAAACTAAGCATCCCCAACATTTTTGGTACCAGCATCATGGAGCCCTTTTAGCTTTGCTATTGACTATGCCTCATTTGGGGTCATTTTTGCTATTGCTGGAGTCTTTTTTTGCTTTTTAACTTTGCCTGCTAATGTCATCGGTGTTCCAAACAGGAGAGACTGCCTCCTCTATCCTAGATCCTGCTCCCCCCTTTTCTCAGCTCTGTGTGACAATGATGTTCATGCCCCCCAGTGACAGTCTGTAAGATAGACATGACTTTTGTGTGATCTATCCATCTCAATATTCTGGGATCCCACTTTTCTTTTTGTCCACTGCTTGTCTGTCTATTTTTGTCTGCTTAAGTTGTTAGGGAGGCACACAAAATCCCCATCCAGGTTTATGTGCCATTTCCACATAAAAGCTCACCACTCAGAAAATGAAACCTTCCTTGGTAGCTACCTATCTACAATCTCCACCCTTACCTCTGTGTTAGACCTGGCTGTGCCCATGCTGGCCAGCCAATTAAAAAACCGAAGGACAAGAAAACATGCTACTATTGTCACTAAAACTAAAAGGCTCTGTTTTCTGCACTAAAAGTTTCCCCAATTCTAAGAGCCATTGTCCACCTGAAGTTGAAAATTGTTAAAAGCCAGATCCTATTTCCATTAATTAGCTGTCAGACCAAGACATCTGGATAGAACAGTGACCTGTAATTGAACCCAAATTATCTGTCAAATAAACCTGTTGATATTTTTTTAGACAGTCAATATGCAGCCCAACCTGTTGAAGTACTGGTCTTTTCTAAAGTAAAGGATACTCATAAGCCTATAGCCAATACCATGCTTCTAATATGAGATGTATTAAACCAGAGAGCAGAGCCATGGTACTTGCCTCATATTAGTTCCATTTCAAATTACCAGGGATGTTAGCTAAGGAAAATGAAATAGCTGACACCATTATACTGGCAGCTACAGCTGGTTTGCTAAAACAAGCAAGAGCATTGTACCAGCAGTTTCATTTATCCCCTCAAAAGGAACTCTTGGCTAAGATATTACCATCAGAAGCTCAAAAAAAAAGAAAGAAAGAAAGAAAGAAAGAAAGAAAGAAAGAAAGAAAGAAAGAAAGAAAAATCCTAACCTGGCTCTGGTGAAAGTTCTCTTTTACATTAATTTTCATAGCTTTGATGAGGCTGAACTGAGCCTGCATACATACAGTAGGCATATTTACCTAGGAATATGCTGCTTGTCAGATGGAGAGATCCCATTTCTCTCCAACAGCAGTCACCTGCCTCCCTGCTCACCTGAGGGCAAGGGTACACTTTTTCCCCAAGTTGCTACAACACCAATATGGGTACCCTCCAGAGATGTTTGTCCAGCAATGAATCAAGAAAATCTGGCCATAGAAGCAACCCCAGATGGGCAATGTGCTTTCTCTATACTGGGCTAATTAACTCCAGCTGTCATTATTGCTGGCAATAAGAAGAGCAATGGCTAAAGAAGTTTCACTAACTCAAACTGCTGCCACAGCTGAGACCTTGAATCCAATAGCAGTTCAGTCTACCAAGGTATTACATGTCCAAAAAGTCATTCATCAACATCTCCATCGGGCCATACATATATTACAACAGCAGATTGATCTTATGACTGAAGAATTAGCATTAGTGAGAAACATGGCATTATTAGCCTGTAATCCTAGATCCCAGGTGATTTGTCTCACCCCCTATAGGGTCTCCAATATTTCATTGGAGAGAAATCAACTGGCACAATATATAAAAAGAACCTAGCCAGATAAGTTCCTTAATTATTCCATCTTGCTTCAAGAACAAATCCATCAATTAAATGTAACCAGGATGCCAGCCATGACCTTAAAAACTGATTTACTAAATAATGTTAGGAACAATCTTAAAAGGTGATTTGACCCCTCCTAGATCCTTACATGTACATTGTTGCAGAGTGACGCTATTAATTCTTCTGTTGTTTAAATGTCTCCTACAGCATATTCACCAGCAAAGAGCAGCCACCAACGTGACCCTTCAGGTTTTAATGGCTCTTAGGCACCCAGAGCAAAGCCCCCTAGAGAGGTAATGCATGTATGGTTCACTAAAATTTGAAAGGATCTGCCTAAGCCTGCCACCTGGACTGCTCTCCAGGTATGGTGCTACTGGAGGACTATTATTCAGAGATCAGTAAGAGCTTGTTTGGCAAGCCAACCTAAAACAGGTACAGTCCAAAATGTTTAGCCCTCCAGAGGTGGGGCCAACAGGGTCAGGGCAAACTGACTCCCACTGAACATATTCCACAAAAAAAAAAGAAAAAGAAAAGAAAAGAATGGATATGTGAAATATATGAGCTTCTAAGAGGCCTGGAAATCAGCCGAGCCTCAGCCTTAAGTGCTAACTAGTGCCTTAAGACAGTGTGCTTTCAAGGTCCAAAAAATATTGTGTTGGGATTTTGATGGGCAGTGCATTGAATCTGTAGATTGCCTTTGGTAAAATTGCCATTTTTACTATGTTGATCCTACCAATCCAGGAACATGGGAGAGCTTTCCATTTTCTGATATCCTCTTCAATTTCTTTCTTCAATGATTTAAAATTTTTGTCAAATAGGTCTGTTACTT
>PVIH01010750.1:0-22837 GCA_004025045.1 Sigmodon hispidus
ATGATCAGATGTGGTGGGAGGGGGAGAGGACCTTCAATAGGGATATACAGGGATGAAAAAAAAAATTCAGAGGGAAAGCTGAACACCAAGAAAATATATGTGTAGTAATCTTATTTGCATTTCCACCCTTGATAAGCCATGCTTATGATTATTATCCTCTGTATAGTTATTGTTAACTCTTCGGCATTTTTTTTTTAAAAAATTCTTTTTACTGTTTTTTTTTGATAAATACAAAATAAAGAAGAAAAAAAAATACTTTTTGTACCCAAAAAAAAAAAAAATTCAGAGGGAAAGCTGAACACAAAGAAAATATATGTGTAGCAATCTTATTTGCATTTCCACCCTTGATAAGCCATGCTTATGATTATTATCCTCTGTATAGTTATTGTTAACTCTTCTGCATTTTTAAATTCTTTTTACTGTTTTTTTTGATAAATACAAAATAAAGAAGGAAAAAAAAACCAAAAAAAACCCCAAAATTGAAATTAACCATTAAATAACTTGACTCATGAATTATACTAGATGTGAAATAGCATGGAGTCCTCAATTTCAATACCTGCAGTTGACTTTTTAATCTTGATTATTCTTAATTTATCTTTGAAATAATTTTTGTTCATAAAAACCTCCCTATGAAACTGTCCTCTTATTCTAAAGGTAAAAATATTTGCAGATATGTGGAACTAGCAGAAGGAATGGAGCTACACGTAGCATAAGGAATGAATTTGCTGCAAGAAGCAATCCAAGACAGAAAGATTACCTGCTGTTACCAAAAAGCTTACCCAAGACAAACCCACTGACATATAAAATAGGGAAACTTGGTGAAGTTTTGTGATACATGTTCCTGCAGCTATGGTGCAGTTTATCTAAAATCAATTGAATACCATTCAAAATAGAAGAAATAGTTTTCCTTTTCCTCTGTAAACCAAGGTCTTAGAAGGAGACATGTGGAAATAAAGATGTCTAGGAGATTAGTGTTATAGATTGCAGTGTGACAAGATTAAGTCAGTGACAACCACTCTCACCTGTAAGCAAGTGACTCAGTGGGAGACATAGCATATTGTGGGAGAAGACTGGTGTATTTTATGCAGATGATCATAATCCCAGATAAAATCTTTCATTCCCAGTAAGGAAAAATATAAGCAAACAGATGCAGAACTGTAGAAAAAAAATCTTATTTTTCCACAGTAAATTTCAGTATTAAAAATATGTAAGTTCTCAAGTACTGCTCACTTAATTGCAAGCACTAATTCTATGCATGAAGTCCTTCATTGAAAATCAAGGTGATAGAACACATTGTCACTATTTTCAGCTTCAATCCTATTTGACTAACAATTAAATATGACAATTCCCTATTTTTGATATTAGTCCTCAACATGCAAAGCATTATTACCTGTCCATGCAAAGTTCAGTCTATGGCTTGTCTTTGCCCAGAAATGTCCATAAGTCAATCATCTTTGGGCACTCCAAAACAAAGCCATCAGACATTTTTGTCTGTCTACTATGGTAAAGAGTATATAATGAAGCATGTTTCCCCATTTTTGCTGAACAATAAAAGAATCAGAAGACATAATAACTCAGCTGTTTCCACCAGAAAATGAAAGTTCATGCAAAACCAAACTGTAAACAACCTGCTGAGGTTACTCACTAAGAACACCAATGATTTTCATATGGGTCACTTCATGCTCATATGTTGCTGTGGAACAATTTCAAAAACAGCCTGGTATTGGCATAAAAACAAACTGTGGATTAATGGAATAGGATTGAAAACCCCAACATTAACTCACACACCTATGAACATCTGATCTTTGAAAAAGAGGACCAATATATTCAAAGGAAAAAATAGTATCTTTAACAAATGGTGTTGACATAACTGGATGGTAGTGTGTTGAAAAATATCAATAGATCCAAACCTATCACCATGCACAAAATTCAAATCCAAATGGATCAAAGACCTCTACATAAACTTGATAGAAAAGAAAGTATCCTCCAAGGCATTGGCACAGGTGACCACTTCCCAAATATGACACAAGTAGCACAGACACTAAGAACAACAATCAATAAGTGGGACCTCCTGAAACTGAGAAGCTTCTATAAAGCCAAGGACACTGTCAATAGGACAAAATGACAGCCTACAGAATGAAAAAAGATTTTCACCAACCCTACAAGTGACAGAGGACTGATCTCTAAAATACAGAGAACTCAGGAAACTATCATCCAAAGCACTAAATAACCCAATTAAAAATGGGGTTCAGAACTATAAAGAGAATTCTCCACAGAAGAGTTACAAATGACTGAAAGACACTTGAAAAAGTACTCAACATTTTTAGCCATCAGAGAAATGCAAATCAGAACAACTTTGAGATACCACCTCACACCTGATAGAATGGCTAAGATCAAAAACACAGTCTATGCTGGAGATGATGCAGATGCGGAGAGAGGGGAACACTCCTCCATTGTTGGTGGTAGTGTAAGCTTGTTCAGCCACTCCGAACAGGGCATGTACTCACTCATTAGTTGACTTTAAACAAAACAAATCACACTCAAGCTGCAAACCACAAACACTGAACAACTTTGCATCAGAAGTACCTTGGATGAAAACCTTGGAGCCCATTCCCTCCAGAGGAACACCTAAACCAGTCTTGATGTTGGGGTGAGGAAAGTGGATCTGCCTGGAGTGGATACTGAACTATCAAGATTTTAAGTCACTTTGATATGATATATGAAATATGTAAAAGAACAATAGCTAGATTATAAATGACAATGCAGATCTGACCTATAACCTTGGTAACAACCAAGCCTATAGACTAAAACTCCATCTACCAACAATGAACCTAATGCTCAGAACCTGCTGAACATGAGTTTTGATCATTTTCCTCATGGATTTAACACAAGACCAGTCATAGTCAGTCCAGTATGTTCATCAGTGTGTCAGAACACCTAATGTCTAGTTATCCCACCCACACTCTTCTTGTGCGAGGAGCTTCCACTTGGGCACATTGGCACCTTCTGTTGTAGAAAGTTTTCCTGGGCCTGTTTGGGCCTGGAGGTTTTGGAACCTGGTCCACGGTGGCTTTTTTTCCCCCAAAGAAATGAATCACACACTTATATCCTTTATACTGTTTGGCCCATATCTCAAGCACATTACTAGCTAGCTCTTTCATATTAAATCAACTCATTTTCATTAATCTTCCCGCCATGTGGCTCTGCCCGCGGCTCACCTGGTTCCTTACATGTCTGTCTTCTCCAGGGGCCTGGTGGAGACTAACTAACTCTGCCCTCCTTCTACCTGCCTGCCCTTTGATTCTCCACCCACTTCTACAGTGCTGTGCATAGGCCAAAATAGTCCTTTATTTACAGCATATAGAGAACATTTCCACCACACCTTCTCTTTCTCTGCTCTGAAGATTCTCCCCACTTTGCTTAGCTTCATTATTATCTGACTCTAAGTGATGCCAACTGACTCCTTTGCTATAGCAAGTTCTGTATGAATACCACATACCTGGTCTCATTGGCCTGGATCTCCTTTAATGTCAACATATTTTAAAAGGTAAAGCTAAACAAACATGAAAAACATGCTTTCCCCTCTGCTTTTGGTTCCTGTTATGGATGAATCACTGTAAACACATATCTCCATGGAGCTATCCATTTCTCTTTTTCTTGGATACTGAGTGAAAACTCTGTAAATGGTTTTAGAGATTTTTAACTTACACATAGTGAAAACTGTAATTAAAGCTTGTGGTACCTCCTGATTCTGGGATGCTAGGGACTGCTAACATATGAGGAAGCATTAGCTATGTAATATTGAAGCTTTCTCTACCTTGTCCTGTTAAAAATGCATTTGTGTTTCTTGCCTCTTTCATATTTCCATTTTCCAATGATTGGAAATAGGTGTCTAGTGCCAGAACAATATATTTAAAATCTGAACAATGAATGTTGTTCATGTCTACTGAGTTACAGCTTAGATAGAATTAAGGTAATAAAGCAAGACTGAACTGCTAGGTTCTGGTTATGTGTGATTGTGGTTACAATCTTCTGGGAGGCTATGAATGACAAGAGTCAGAACATGAAATACTGGCTTTTCTTAGAATTTTGTAGAGACAGAGTATGTCATCTCTTAAAGAAAGTGAGTTGGTTAATATTTTTCTTTTATCATCACTGATATTTAACTAGAGTTATACTGAGTAAAACATATGAGACTGAATACATGTGAAACAGCATAGTGATGCAGTGGAGGCTAGTAAGAAAGCATTGCTATTAAACAGTAAATATGTATTGAAAATGTATTTTACAAGTACTTAGTTCACAAAATATCTATCTATCTATCTATTTATTTATTTATATTTTGGTCAGTCATGTTTGTTTCTATCCTATATTCCTGGGCTGTCAGTTTTCTGGTTGTTGGCAATCCATGCAGCATAGGACATGTGCTCCCTCTCATGACATTGGCCTCAAATTAAACTAGAGATTGGTTGGACCCTACCACAAGTTCTGAGCCACAATTGCCTTAGCACATCTTGAATACAGGACAGGTTGTAGGTTGAGGAGTTTGTGGCCGGGTTAGTATCCAGCTAATCAACAAAACAATCTCTAGTGATATTCGGCTATATTCATAGATCAGTGTATTGTCCAGTTTTCTTCAGAAAGGCTCCTCCTACAGCAGATGGGAGCAAGTGAGGAGACTTACAGTCAGACATTATGCAGAGAGCAAGTCTAATTTAAAAGGCTTCATTAAGTCCCTCCTCTCAGAGATTGGGGAACCCCATGGAAAAGTGGAAGGGAAGACTGTTGACCTCAAAGGGAATGGAGGATACCAGGAGAACATGGCTCATTCAATGAACTAAGCAGGGGTTATGTGGACTCACAGAGACTGAAGCAGAAAGCACAAGACCTGCATGGGTCTGTACCAGGTTCTTGTTGCATATGTTAAAGGTGTTAGTATAGTGTTTGGGGGGTGGGGAGAGACACCTAACAGTGGTAATGTGTGTATCTATGACTCTTGTGCCTAATCTTGGGACTCTTTTCCTTCTTCTTGGATACATTATCCAGCTTGGATGTGAAGGCTTTTGCTTTGTTTTTGTACCTTGTTATGTCATGTTGTCTTGCAGGCTGTTCTTTTCTGAAGGGAACCAGAGAACAAGTGGATCTGGAGGAGGGAGATATTGTTATGCCCAAAGTCATGACCCTGGAGAGACCACCAGTGACCAGGAGGTAGCAGAATGCAAAAGCAAGGTATATTGATAGAGACGAGCTAGCTCATGAACCACTCCTGATGACCGTTACACCGGAATCATGCAGCAAGGTTGGTTAGGGTCATAGGGGTGGCTCCTTTTATAGCCCGAGGCTGTGCATTGGGTTCAGGTGAGGATAATGGTAGAGTCATTAGCTAATTGGCTAGTGCTAGGGGCTTTCCAGACTAGGGTGGGGGTCCTGGTAACAACGTGTCAGGCTTCTGATTGGTTAGTACCAAGGTGAAAATCATTTTTATTATTATTATTTCTTCCTGGCATGTTTGGACTAGTTTTGTGCAGGGTCCCATAGCTCATCCTTGGGGTACGATCAAGCTGTCCTGGTTCTGTGCCCTGGAATGTTTCCTATAGAAGGGGGAAGCCCACCATCAACCCTAGAATGTACAGCTGGCCCAGGAATGATGGCAGTGTATTTTAACTAGAGCATTTGGTGTTGGTGGTCAGATAGCAGGGCCAGGGTGCTATGGATTCTGCAGTTGGAACATAGGTCATACTATCCCTCTGTAAACAGCAGTTTCTAGCTATGGTCTCTGGGAACTGGGTGAGAGACTCTTTCTCAGGGCTCTGTCTGCTTTAGTTTAGCTTAGTTCTCTAAAATGGAAGACTCCTTTTAGTCCTGGACCCCACCTGGATCATCCAGGTGGCCAGCTCATTTTCTCCTAGAACTGGGCAACCTCCTGCTAGGAATGTGGAACTGAACTCTATTTTATTTCTATGGCTACTAGAATACAAAATGACATTTCTTGAGCTAAGTTTACTCTCTTCAGTATGAGGTTGGGGAAGGAGTGGAGGGAAGGGAAAATGTCATCAGGATGAACTGTATAAAAGAATATATTTTCAATAAAAATTTATTTTATTTGCATGAGTGTTTTTTCTACATATATGTCTGTGCACCAGCTGGTATCTTTGGATGCTAGAAGACATCAGATAACTTAGTACTGAAAATACACACATTCATAGCCACTATGTGAATGCTGGGAATCAAAGCAGTGCCCTTTGTTAAGAGCAAACAAAGTTCTTAATACTGAACTATCTCTCCAGCCAGGTGTTTCTAATTTGACTTTTGTTGTGTGGATAAAGCTTCATGACCAAAAACATCTGAAAAGAGAAAAGAATTTATTTGCCTTAGCCTTCCAGGTCACTGTTCAAGTCACTGGGAAGTTATAGCACTAACTCAAGGCAGAACATGAAGCAGAAACCACAGAGAAACACTGTTAAAGGATTTGCTCTCCTTGGCCGATGTTTGGCCATCTTATTTACACAACTCAGCTTTCCCAACCCCATCAAGGGATGGGACTGCCTACCGTGACCTAGATCCTCTCTCATTAATTATCAATAAAGACAATTTCCCATGAATATTCCATGCAGGCCAAACTAATAGAGGCAGTTCTTCAGTTGCTATTGTTATAACTCAGAACTAGGTCAAACTGAGAGCTGGAACTAATTATGTGATAAAGCAATGACCAAAAACATAGTAGCATATATTCTATACAAGCAGAACTCTGGAGTCCTTTGTTATTAAGATTCTTACAGACATAGTTAAAGGCTATTGTTTGCAGTCATTGAACTCTTAAGAACAGATCAGACATTTGAAAAGCTGGAAAGACTAGCAGAGCTAAGTATCACATATATTGAAGTTCTACCTATCATATATGCCCATTATTGAAGGACTATCTATAAAAAGTCACAAGCAGACTCTCAAAGGCTCTTTATCTTTCAGTTGTCTTCTGAGAATAAAACATGATGCCTATCAGGTTATCCAGATTAGAAATATAAAGTTTACACTTCTCCACAGATCACAAAGATTATGCTGTTAGTCTGTTTGATATTAAATGAGTCAAAATCCCAATTATCTAAAAAAAAAATCCATGCGTCCACAAGAATCAAAAGTAACTCCATTTTAGAGCATAATGGTAAAGAAATCACAGAAATTTATAGCGTGAAGGTAAAGAAATTTTAGAGTATTTAAATATGTAAATTGATGTTGAAACCAGCTAATTGAGAAGCATTTTGGTTTATTTCAGAGAATATATTTTTCTACTGGAAGGCTATATTAAAACCTTAAGGCTTCTTATTATTGAAGAATAGTGTTTAATATCATAACCAACTTAGAATAAGATAAGAAATTTTAAAACAATTGCTTCTCATACCCCAACTATTGAGTGTTTAATGAAAAACGTTTGGAGATGGTAAATTAATAGGAAGATATGTCAGTGATCATCTTGCCACAAGACATAAAAACTCAAATTATCTTAGTTATCATATTTTGTACATCCTGATTTCACAGTTAAAATAATACCTCAAGCCTGGGAACGTGCCCTTAGATGCTAAGATTAGCCTCATACAGAGTTCAGATACTAGGTGTTGAATCAATACATATCAAATCACCTGAAATCAAAGTCAGAGGTACTCCTCACAGTATTGACTCCCAGGACAAAGTTAGTGTCCCCATTCTTCCTGAGCATGGTTCCTTCATCAAGCTGTCACTACAGAAGGAGGATGACATTGATAGAGCTGGGTCAGAACTTGCCCTGAATACAATTTTGAACATGTCCATGTCTATTTGTCAGAATGTATCCAATGTATGTTCCTACTACCATGTGTCAAACATAGGATTGTCCTAGAGCCTGGAGTTTTGAGTCAAAAGCCTATACATATCTTCAAATGACTCAGGGATCTGTCTGTTAGCCTACTATGCCCTGCTTTCCCATTCCACACATGGCAGGAGAGGGCCAGCTGCACGTTAGTGAGTTTGTACTGAGAGGCTCATGTTCTGAGAGCCCTGTGCTTTGTGTTCTCTTCCCGTGGTCCGTAAGTCAGATGGTTATAGCTAACAGTGCCAACACAGGAGCTGTCAATTTTACAAGCTAATGCAAATGCCTAATTTTTGTACACTGCATTTCTTTAGCTTCAGATAAAATTAATACTGGTTGTTAGTTAAAGCTAGATCCAAATTTTTAATTATTGTCTTCAATGTATATTTTTGTGGAAGGATTTCAACATTACTGAGAAATAATGAGAGAGCCAATTTAGAGGAGTTTTGGCCTAAGCTGATAGTGCATCTAACTTTCATTAACTTCCAAATGCTAAGTAACTTTTTAATCTGAAGTAGTATTTACAAAAGGTTCACAGTCTGGACCAGAAGTGTAGTACAGGAGAAAAAGGTGCCTCCTGCCAAGGTGGAAGACTGGAACTCAATCCATAATATCCACATAATGGGAGGAGAGAACCATGTACAGAAAATTGTCCCTGACCTCAAAATGCATGCATAGGTGCATCTGTACAACAGACAAATTCACTAAAGAAAATTTAAAGATACTTAAAAATTGTTTTTTCTCTAACCCCAAATTTTCTTTTAACCATAAATTTGATTGTTCTATCGCCTTACTTTATTCATTTGAAATGCTTTTAAGTGTCCTAGTAGAGAAAACCTCTTTCTTTGACCTCCCTTTATGTAGCAGGAATTCTGATTCTAATGAAAGACACTCAGAGCCAGATATGAGGGAAAGGCTGAAATATCAGAGAGAGGAAACGCTACAGTCCAATCTCACCTAGCTATTTTCCAGCTTCCTCAGCCTAGCTCCTGGCTACTTCTAATTGCTGTTGTTTTCCTAAATCTGCCTTAAATGCCCTTCTAGCCCAGCTATATCTCATCCAAGTTAGGATTAAAGGCTTGAGCTACTCTCTTTGTTTTGCCTTGACAGAAACACAGAAAGATCTCTATTTCTGGAGTTATGGGATTAAAGGAGTAAGTTACCACTCTGAGTTTTCTTTGTGCTGAGATTAAAGTTGTATGCCATTGAAGCCCTGCTATTTAGCCTGTATTCACTGAGATCCAGAACTCCTGGAGCGATCTCTGCCTAAATTTGACTGTGGGTTGCTCTCTTGATATTCTAAGTTTTATTAAATATGTAACATATCACCACACCTTTACTCTGTTCTTAATCAACTTTTTTTTAACTTTGTATGTCTCCAGATTTCTTTCTGTTTTTGAATTCTGGTTTTATTTAATTAAGTTTAGAAAAACTACTACCAAGATTTTCATTATTTTAAATCTAAAATTATTTAATTATAATTAAATAAATAATTTACATTTTTTTGTTCCTTGTGTTTATGTAAATGTGACACAGAACACATGTGGCAGTCAGTGGACAGTTTGCGGATTCAGTTTTCTTTCATCACGTGGGGCTCACAGAGCGAACGTAGTTTGTTAGGTTAGACAGCAGGAACTTCCTCTACTTCTCAATGACCCTATATGTTAGCTTTTTGGCCACCTGCCCATGTTGGGGATGGGGAGTTGTAGAGAAGAGAGAATGACATGATGTGGTAGGAGGGGGAAGGGACCTTGAATAAGGATATACAAGGATAGAAAGTGTGACTTCTTTGTTCATAATAATAAAAAATTAAAAAAAAATCTTAGAATATATCTATATATTGAATATTTTATATCTCTAAAATTATATTAATAAATGATTGAAATTTAAGAGTACAAGCATCTATTTCACACAGTAGAAACTGAAGGAATATTGCCAAATTCCTTTTATGAGGCCACAATCACCCTAATACCCAAGCCACTCAAAGACACAACAAAGAAGGAGAATTACAGACCAATTTCCCTCAAGAATATTGATGCGAAAATTCTCAACAAAATTTTGGCAAACTATATACAACAATGTATAAAAGATATCATCCACCACGACCAAGTAAGCTTCATCCCAGAAATGCAGGGCTGGTTTAACATATGAAAAACTGTAAATGTTATCCATCATATAAACAAACTAAAGGAACAAAACCACATGATCATATCCTTATATGCAGAAAAAGCCTTTGACAAAATCCAACACTCCTTTATGACTAAAGCCCTAGAGAGATCAGGAATACAGGCAGAATACCTAATATAATTAAGGCGATTTACAAGAAGCCAACAGCCAGTATCAAACTTAATGGAGAAAAACTCAAAGCAATCCCACTAAAGTCAGGAACTAGACAAGGACGTCCTCTCTCCCCTTATCTATTCAACATAGTTCTGGAAGTTTTAGCTAAAGCAATAAGGGAAGAAAATGAGATTAAGGGGATACAAATTGGAAAACAAGAAGTGAAGCTATCTCTATTTGCAGATGATATGATTGTATACATAAGTGTCCCACAAAATTCTTCCAAGGAACTGCTACAGCTGACAAACACCTTCAGCAATGTAGCAGGATACAAGATTAACTCAAAGAAATCAGTAGCCCTTCTATACACTAAAGATAGAAGAGCTGAAAAAGAAATAAGGGAAACATTACCCTTCATAATAGCTGCAAATAGTATTAAATACCTTGGAGTAGCTATAACCAAAGAAGTAACAGACCTATTTGACAAAAATTTTAAATCACTGAAGAAAGAAATTGAAGAGGATATCAGAAAATGGAAAGCTCTCCCATGTTCCTGGATTGGTAGGATCAATATAGTAAAAATGGCAATTCTACCAAAGGCAATCTACAGATTCAATGCACTGCCCTTCAAAATCCCAACACAATATTTTTTGGACCTTGAAAGAACAATACTCAATTTCATTTGAAATAACAGGAAAGCCAGGATTGCCAAAACAATTTTACTCAACAAAAGAACCTCAGGAGGTATCACCATCCCTGACTTCAAGCTATACTATAGAGCTACAGTAATAAAAACAGCCTCGTACTGGCATAAAAAACAGACTTGTGGACCAATGGAATAGAACTCAGGATCCAGACATTAACCCAAAAACCTATCAACACCTGATCTTTGACAAAGAGGCCCAAAATATTCAATGGAAAAAAGATAGTATATTTAACAAATGGTGTTGGCATACCTGGATAGAAAGGTGTAGAAAAATGCAAATAGATCCGAGCCTGTCACTCTGCACAAAACTCAAATCCAAGTGGATCAAAGATCTCAACTTAAACCCAGCCACTTTGAACTTGATAGAAAAGAACGTGGGAAATACACTTCTACAAATTGGCACAGGCCACCACTTCCTGAATATAACACCAGTGGCACAGACACTAAGACCAACAATCAATAAGTGGGATCTTCTGAAGCTAGGAAGCTTCTGCAAAGCCAAGGACACTGTCAATAGGACAAAATGACAGCCTACAGAATGGGAAAAGATTTTCACCAACCCTACAAGTGATAGAGGACTGATCTCTAAGATATATAAAGAGCTCAAGAATCTAGAGCCCAAAACCTTGAATAACCCAATTAAAAAATGGTGTACAGATCTAAAAAGGGAATTCTCAGCAGAGGAACTACAAATGGCTGAAAGGCACCTGAAGAAGTGCTCTTTATCTTTAGCCATCAGAGAAATGCAAATCAAAACAACTTTGAGATACCACCTAACACCTGTTAGATTGGCTAAGATAAGAGGCACAGATGACAGCCTATGTTGAAGAGGATGGGGAGCAAGGGGAACACTCCTCCATTGTTGGTGGGAGTGTAAGCTTGTTCAGTCACTTTGGAATACAATATGGCAGTTTCTCAGAAAATTGAGAATCAGTCTCCCCAAGGACTCAGCAATACCACTTCTGGGTATATACCCTAAAGAGGCACATTCACATACCAAAGGTATTAGCTCAACTATGTTCATAGCAGCATTATTTGTAACAACAAGAACCTGGAAACAAGCTATATGTCCCTCAACTGAAGAATGGATTAACAAACTGTGGTACATCTACACAATGGAATACTACTCAGCAGTAAGAAAAAATGATATCCTAAAATTTGCAGGCAAATGGATGGATTTGGAGAATATCCTCCTCAGGGAGGTATCACAATTTCAGAGAACTAAGCAGGGGATGTACTCATTAGTGGTCTCTAAACAAACAAACAAGGAAAAAAAAAAGCCAAGCATGCCCAAACGGCAAACCACAACCACTGAACAGCTTGGGATCAGAGACACCCTAGACTGACCCTTCGGATCCCACTCCAACTATAGGAACACCTGACTCACTCTTGTGGAAGGGGGGACAAAATTGGATTTTCCAGGAGTAGAGACTGATCCAAGCATTATTGGGTCTGTAGGACCATAGGACTGTCTGCTCCCTGCCCAGGGAGGGGAGGGGGAGTTGTGGAGAAGAAAAAATGACCTGATGTGGTGGGAGGTGGAAGGGACCTTAAGTAAGGATATATACAGGGATGGAAAAAAAATTCAGAGGGAAAGGTGAACACAAAGTAAATATATGTGTAGCAATCTTATTTGCATTATCACCCTTGATAAGTCATGCTTATGATTTTTATCTCCTTTACAGTTATTGTTAACTTCTCAGCATTTTAAATTCATTTTACTGTTTTTCTTGATAAATACAAAATAAATAAAGAAAAAAAAGAAAAAAAAAAGAGTACAAACATCAAAGCTGTAATGCCAGTATATTTACATACTATGAACCTAACAATATTTAAAGTAAATAATTAAAGTACACAAATAAAAGCAGAATTTTCCATTCTCTTTCAATGGAAAAAGAAAAGAAAGCTAAAATTCAGTTGTATACACTTTTAAAAATAAAAGCAAAGTATTTTTCAATGACAAAAAGAAGAAAGTTAATTAAAATTTGTTTGATAGCCTAAAATATGACTAATTCTGGGCAAATAGCTTTGAAAAATATGTGCGCTTATAGTCTTTTTTTTGACGAATCAATGTTGCTTTAATAGTTGTGACAATAATAAAGAAAAATGGATAGTTGTAGGAGACTGTACAGGTTAATCTCTCATCTTTCTGAGAAAAAAATGTAATATCTGGGAAGTGGTTAAGCAAGATCATCTCATTGATATTTCTTTCAACAATAGAGTTGGAATATCTGACTATGGCTGGAGTCTTTAGAATGAATATGGAGACTCAATCTAACTGAGTGGAGGGCTGGAAAGACACTGCTAAGGGTTAGAGAGAGGAGAACGGGTTGTCCTCTTGGGAATCAAGGCCTGTGCTCTTCAGAGGTGGCATCTGGAGTTTGGAGGGGTGGGGCCTTCTGGAGACAGCTGCTTTATGGTCTACCCAAGTCTATTGTTTGACTAAAGGCTTATTACACCTGAGAGGAAAAGAGCATATGATATGAAGATGGATGGGCCTCTGCCAACTCACATCCCCCGCTTCTCTGGCTATTTGATTCTTTGCCTCAGTTCTAAATTCCCTCTCTGTTTTGAACACATGTATCTTTGGCAGTCAGTCCTAGCAGTTACTTTCTATTCCTTCTTCCTGGGCACTGTATATCAATAAATCCAAGGACAGAGTTCAAGGTTTTCCCATTTCTCCTGTGGTAGCCTACCACCTGTCTACAGGCCTTTATACTGTTTTTTTAATACTTCTGCAAGGTAACTTCTTGCTGTAAGTCAGAAATCTGCTCCAGAAAAATAAACTCGGCTCCATGATTATGTAATTGGGAATGCAAAGCTGGTCATGTACAACCTGCAGAAACACTCCAATTAGGTGCCTCTTGCTTGAACTGGACCAGATGACATGAAGACCTTGCCTCTCAAAACTCAACTTTAGGCACTGAGTTTGAAGAAGCTACCAGGATGCTCTAGTCTGAACTAAGTAAACTCTAGCTATGTTCTTTCCTTGCTGTTTGCACTGTGGGTATTGTACACTTTCATTTATTGCCTGTTCATGCAGGATGGCAATTTGTTTACATAGCTGTATCCCATTTGAAACTCTGCTGCTTATAGTCTTTTAAGTCTAAATTGTGTTATTATTTATGGCTTTACTTTTGTGATTGTCCTATTTCCTTGTTTATGCTTCATTAGTTCTATTAAAATTTCTACTTGGCTTTTAATTGCTGTTCATACAAGTCCCCTTGTCACATACACACATACAGAGAGAGGGAGAGAGAGGAAAATACTATGTGATTTCATTATATAAAGTTTAGAAATAGAACAGCTGGAAAGGATCAGTTCTGAAAACATACATGCAATAACATTGTACATACTGAATTACTTACATTTAGGAATACATATGTATATACATAGACATATATATACAATAATAATTAGTGGAAAAAAGAGGTCATAAATATAGGAATATAGGGAGGGGTAGATGGGTGATGTTGAGGGTACCAAAGACAAGGAGAGCTACTGTAATTAAATTCTAATCATAAAAAAAATATTACAATTCAAAATAATAGTTACCTCTAAATTGTGAAAACAATGATTACAATCAGGTTAAGAAATCCTGAGTACTTGTGATTTTTCTCTGTTTCCTTTATTTGCGTCTTGGTATTATTTTATTTGCACAAAGATGACAAAGTATAATTTTTTATTGTTTCATGTATGAACATGTCTTTCCTTGTATGATGGACAATTGCTATTGCTTTTGGGGCCTGTTAGAGGTTATCTTCAGTAGATATACAAGCCTGCCTTACAAAAGGATGGCCTGGGTTTCTAGAGTCTGGGATACATAGAAAGGACAAAGTTGAGTGAACACGAGGATTCTTCCCTCTCTTTTTCCTGAAGGTATATGAGTAGCTCATGCAAGTTCCTGTCACTTTGACTTCCCCACCATGACAGACAGAACCCTGGAACTGCAGGCTACCTGCAAATTCTTTCCTTGAGTTGTTTATATAAGGGAGGGGTAGTTATTATAGAAACAAGAAAAGAAACTAATGAAACTTTTAAACAAATTCTCTTAGTAAAATCATTGACAAAATATAGACCCAGTCTAAAGAATCTGGCTTCAAATTAATTTAAAGAGATTTAACATCTGAAACACATGTGTCAACCAATAGAGAAAAGGAGATATTTTTATGGTGAAATTATTGAGCATATTTATCATATCTTCCTAATATAATGCATCATTTACCTTATTAAAATTCCATCGACATTAAAAATCAAATTTTATCTTTCAGAGTTTTGATGGATGATGTCTTTGCTACATTTTTTCCTAAGAAAATCAAATGCATCCTAATTCCTTCCCATTACATCTGTGAGGCCAAAGGGCAGAGACAAATGAAAGGTACAAACATATCAAGTGTAACTCTACGAGTACACAGAGGGATCAGTGTTCGTTTGTGTGGATGTTGGAGAGGTCCCTGCTAAGTACTTCAGTGACTGTTACCAATGGCAACAGCCTCCCATGAATATTCTCTGATAGGAGGCAAACCTACAACAGAATACACAGGAAGATCAAACAAAAAATGCTTTATTTAAAATAAAATAGGCCTCCAGGGGCACTTCAAGTTCTTTGAGGTTGGTTTATTTTATTTTCCTCTTACTTTTCAAATTCATCTGTTGCCTGGGCTGTTTCCCCATTCATTGTACTGTAATTTATTATATAAACTCCAGCTTTTCTCCTTAGGTTCCTTAAAGCAGACAGTTACATTAGAGCAAGTAGACAAATAATCACATTGTAAACATCCTTCTGGAATGCTCACATTCATCATCTGGAATCTTGGTCTAATGAGCATATTTAGCATTGAGCACAAGAATTTTGCAAATGCCTTTAATGAACATGGTGGTCTTGTAAAAAAAATAAAAAAGACAAAAATGTCATTCTTCTTGCTTAATTCTGTTCTTCCTGACTCCCAGGGCATAAACTGTACTAGCACCAAAAGTCTGTAAGAAATTCTTAAGGGGAAAGACTCATCTGAGTCCTACTGCACACTCATGATTTACACAACCTGAGAAGAAAGAGTTCAGGCTTCCCTAGAGTGACCAGTGGCCATCACGACCTAATTATTCCCTCTGTACTGATGATCACTCACAAATGTCTCTCTTTTTCATTGTAAAAATCTCTTAAAAAGTACCTTCAAAACAGTACTAGTGCTTTAGAGAATCTAAACATATCACCATCTATGTGTGGATTACATATTAGTTAGTGAGCTGCTGTAACACAGATATATGAATAAACGTGAGTCTAGAGAGGTCACCCCAGTAGACTATCACACTCCTATCTCACTTAGTAATATCCAACTCTCACAGTTAAAATTCTGTTCCCTAGGCCTAGGAAGACCCCTTGGCGAATATGAAGTTTTTGACAGAGGAAGCATTAAAATATTTGTATTTGTGTGTCCTGAAGAATGAATTGCAAATCAGCTTATTTTGAAGATAGAATCTAATATAAAGAATTAAAGGGAAATTTTCAAAGTACTCACAAGCTTGTGAAAACTCCTAGAGACATTTGATATGAGGGAAAAGAAGCTCACACACACACAAAATGGGGATGTTGCAGTTATCAAGGAGAAGTTTCCAACCCTAAGAAACAATCCTATCACTACTACTCATATGCTAGAAGGGAAAAAGAAAACTAAATCCCTCTATAATCAAAACAATCCTGAGAAAGAAAAACAATGTTGGTTGGAAGCTTTACTCTTCCTGACTTCAAACTATATTACAGCTAAATCAGTCAAAATAATTTGATACTGTCATGAAAAGCAGACAAGTCTAAAGAAAGAGATTCTAAACATGAATCCAACAATATTCTGTCAATTTTCATTATTACATTTATGAAGTCACATGAGGAAAACCCAACATTCAAGTGAAGACTGTTAGTGAATTGCATATCCATGTACAGAAGGATTAACTCAGACCTTTATCCTATGCTGTGTGTAAAACTCCAATCAAAACTGATAAACAACCTGAACATAAGACCCAAAACTATAAATATATTAGAACAAACACAGTGTCAGGCTGTATATCATTACTTCTAGTGGGAAATTTTGAAATATAGGTCCAAAACCTCAGGCAGTGAAAGTAGAGAAATACAGAGATGGAAGCAGAGTTTCTGAGTAACAGGAAAAAAGATAGACAAATGAGAAGGCAGCCCACAGATAGGAGATATAAAACAAAACTTGTGAAACATTTGTCTTTCAGAGGAGTAATAGTCAAATAAAATAAACTGATACATCTCAACAGCAAGGAAAAAAAGAAACCTAATACTCAAAATAAATCCAGGAATCCAGGAAGATGGTCCAGTGGGGAACAACCACTTTGGAGGAATCAGGTAGATAATTTCCACTCTCTTCTTCATCCTTCAATCCCAGTTGTCCCATTGTATCCCAGCTTTGTAGCAGACTGCCTCCTGAGCCTCTCTTTGCTCTATACCCCATTTCCTGAGTACTAAGCTGATCTCTCATATCCATTTTTCTTCACTGCGGTACTCATTCTCAGCTGCCAGCATCCAAACCAAACTTCTCTCTCCCTGGAAACACACTGGCCATGTAGGCCAGAGAATTAAACAGGATGTTTTCCCTGTCCTCTCAGCCCTCCAGTTCCAAATCCACGGTCTCACTCAAGCATTTAGCAGATCAGCTGCAGAAACTGCCTTCCCTCTCTCCCTCCATTCCGTGTGGATTACAAACATTCTCCTGACAGATACAACTTTCCTTCCTACTATGGACCTGCTTTTCCACCCTCTGCACTCTCTCCCAAAAAGCCCACAGCCGCCATATGCTCCTAGGATCAAAACCAAGGACTGGAAAACCCAGCACCTATAATTACTAAAATCCCAAACCCAGGAGCCTACAACTCGGCATAAAAACAAAATTAATAATAGTCTGGAAAATATGTCTCCACTAAAGCCCAGCAACTATACTATAATAATCACTAAAAACTGAAATATAACTGAAGGACAAGTCAAGACTTTCAAAATAGTTTTTATGAATATACTCACAATGTTAAAGAGGATATGAACAAATCCATTAATAAAAACATAAACATTAGAATGAACGAAAGAAAACCATTCAAGACATCAAAGTGGAAAATTAGAGAAAACACAAACTGAGAGAAAATAACAAACAAATTTAGGAACTTGATCACAAACACCAGAGTCGATGGCCTTGTCTTATTCCTAATTTTAGAGAAATCACTTAGAGTTTTTGTCCATTTAGCCTAATGTTCCCTGTTACGTCAATGTATTATGTCACCCTTATTATGTTTAGGTATGTTCCTTGTATCCCTAATCTCCCTAAGAGCTTTCTCATTAAGGAGTGTTGTATTTTGTGAGGAAACTCACAGAGACAGCTGAACCAAGCTACTGGGAGCTCAATGACTCTGGTCTGACAGTTAAGAAACTGCATAGGACTGAGCGAGGCCCTCTAAATGTGAATGACAGCTGTGTGGCTTGGGCAGTTTGTGGGGCCTCTGGCAGTGAAACCAGGATTTATCTCTAATGCATGGACTGGCTTTATAAAGCACATTCCCTATAGAAGGATACCTTGCTCTGTCTTGATATAGCAGAGAGGGGCATGGTCCTGCCTCAATTTGATTTCCCAGACTTTGTTGACTCCCCACGGCAGAAGTTAGTTTTTCTTAGGAATGAATGGGGGGTTGAATGGGGGGTTGGAGTGTGGGAAACCTGGGAGGGGCAGGAGGAATGGAGAAAGGGGAAACTGTGGTTGGTTTGTAAAATGAAAAAATAAAGACTTTTAAATAGTATTTTTTTTAAAAAAAAAATAGAAATCTCACATTAGTAACTTGACAGTACATCTGAAAAACTCTAGAACACAAAGAAGAAATTACACCCAAAGGGAGTAGACCAAACAAAATAATCAAAGTTCAGTACTGAAATCACTAAAATTGAAAAAAACTTGGTTCTTTAAGAAATCAATAAGATTGACAAATCTTTAGCCTAGTTAACTAAAAGGCAAAGGGAAGAATTTTAAATTAACAAAATTTGACATGAAAATGGGAATGTAACAACAGACACTGAGGAAATCCAGATAATCAAAATACATTCTTAGGTATTTTGAAATCTTATATTCCACCAAATTGGAAAATCTAAAAAAAAAAAAAAGTAATAATAATGGGCACATACATACCACCTACCAAACTTAAATCAAGCCTGAATGAGCAATTTAAACAGACCTATAAGCCCTAGTGGAATTATAACAATAGTTAAAAGTCTACTGACAAAAAGAAGAAAAAAAGAAAAAGTCTAAAGCCAAATGGTTTAGAGCAAAGTTCTACCAGACTTTCAAAGAATTAATACTACTGTTCCTCAAACTATTTCACAAAATAGAAACATTTGTCCAATTAATTTTATGAGGCCACAGTTACCTGATACCTAAACTTCATAAAGAACAAAGAAAGAAATATTTTACAGATCAATTTCCCTTATGGACATAGATGCAAATGTTCTCCTTAAAAATACTGCAAAACAAATCTAAGAACATTTTAAATAAGCTTCCTCCTGTAGATATAAGGATGGTTTAACATATGTATATCAATAAATGTAAATACCCCAAATAAACAAACTGAACAAAAACCACATGATCATCTTATTAGATATTAAAAAGTCCTTCAACAAAACCCTACAACCCTTTGTGTTTAAAATGTTGGAGATTAGGGATTCACGGGACATATCTAAATATAATAAAAACAATTACAAGCCCACAGCCAACATCAATTTAAATGGAAAGAAAATCAAAGCGTTTCCACTCAAAGCAGGAATAAGACAAGGTTCTCCACTCTTTCCATACCTATTCTATACAGTACTTGAAGTCTCAGCTAGAGCAATAAGATGATTAAAAGACAAAGGGGGTACAATTTGGAAAGAAAAAAGACAAAGTATATTCACAGGTGACATGAAAACATACATGAAAGTTCCTAAAAATTATACCAGAAACTCTTATAACTAATAATCTCCTTCAGCAAAGTAGCAGAATACAAAATTAATACATAAAAAGGAGTAGCCTTTCTATATACTAAAGACAAACTGGCAGATTAAAATATCAGGGAAGGATGACTTCCGTAATAGCCTCCAAAACATAAAATATCTTGTGGTTACTAAAGCTAAGCATGTGAAAGACTTGTATAATGGTCATCCTAATGAAAATGAATGCAATAAAACCCCTGTTAATATTTTAACAAACCTTATTTTATTGTTCTTTTTGCTTTTTTATATGCATGTTTATTTTCAAATGAGAAGTAGCAAGTATAAAAGTTGGGTTTAATGTGTGGAAATGTAAGGGAGATCTGAGAGGTGTTTGAGGGAGTGGGAACTATTATAAATTATATTGTTTTGAAAAAATATATTTTTGATTTTAAAAAAGTAAGATGATCAATCTGAAATTTATAGCATGATATATAAATAAAAGTTAATAGTGATAAACTCATACTACATAATAAACATTTAAGATGCCTTTGTCTTTTATATCAATTATATAGAGTCTACGTACTCTTACACCAAGCATTACCACTGTGAGAAGGTCTTAATCCCATCACAGATGTGGAAGCTTCCTGTGGCTCATTGAAAGTTAAGGTCAGAGACCCCATGGTACCTGAGGTAGACTAGGAGTCAGGCAGCTCCAGACAGTGAAGATGTTAGCTTCAGCACTGAGTGGGAGGTGAGCAAGTTATAGTAGCCTCTCATCCCAGAGGCCAGAGCCACAGTCTGGATCTGATCTCACCAACAGGCCTGCTCTGGACCAGGGCTAAGAGAAGCCTTCGCCAGAAATCTCAGGGGTCACAGCACAGATGCAAGGGACCGCCTTCATGGCAGGCTGCGTCACCACAGAGGGACAGATGTCTCTCTGAACAGCATGAACCCATGGTGTCCAAGGTGAAGTGAGAGTCAGGCAGCTTCAGACAGCAAGGATCCCATGACCTGACCAGAGCAAGAAATCGTGAAGACTCCATGACCAGAGCAGACAGGAGACACAAAACCCCTGTAGCCACAAGGACTAAGATTCCACTAAGACCTGACTAAGAGTGAACCACGGAAGCAATGGGTAGATGCCAGAGCAAGAATATATATAACAATATAAAGAACAACAAGATACCACCAGAAGAAGCTGATGTCTCTATAACATCAAGACCTGAACACAGCAATAAAGAGGAAACAGAAGGAAACAACAATACAAGCACTCTTATGAAGATTATAGAAGCCTTAAAGGAGGATATTATGAAAAAGTCCCTTAAAGAAATAGAATAAAAAACAAATACAAAAACTTGGAAGAGATGAACAAATCCTTGAAAGAAAACAAAGAAAACCAAAAAAGAGAAATCCAACAAATGAAAGAATCATTCCAGAAAGTAAAAATTGAAATAGAAGCAATAAAGATAGCACAAAACAAAGCAAAGGATAAAATAGAGAATATGGAAAAAAGATCTGGAACTACAGATACAAGCATAAGCAACAAAATCTAAGAGATGGAAGAGAGAATCTCTTGAGTGGAAGACTCAATAGTGGAAATAGATAAATCACTCAAAGGAAACACCAAAACCAAAAAAGTCATAACACACATCTTTCAGAAAATTTGGGACACCATGAAAAGACCAAACCTGAGAATAATAGGAATAGAAGAAGGAGAAGAACACCACCTCAAAGGCACAAATAATGTATTCAATAAAATCATAGAAGAAAATTTTCCCAATCTAAAGAAGGAAATGCCTATAACAATACAAGAAGCTTACAGAACACTAAATAGTGTAGACCCCTAAAAAGAGTTTGCTCCCCATATAATAATTAAGCCACAGGACATATAGAACAAAGAAAAATATTAAGAGCTGCAAAGGAAAAGGGCCATCTTAACTTTACAGCCAGACCCGTCAGAATAATGCCTGGCTATTCAGTGGAAACAAGGAAAACAAGAGGATCCTGGCCAGAAGTTACACAGACACTAAAAAAGGATGACTGCCAACCCAGACTAAAATACCCAGCAAAACTATTAAGCACGATAGGTGGAGTAAGCAGGATATTTTACCACAAAGACAAGTTGAAGCAATACCTATCCACAAGTCCAGCACTACAGAAATCAGTTGAGGGAAAATGCCAACCTAAGGAATCAGATACACCCATGAAACTACAAACAATCGATAATCCCATAGAAGAAAAGAAAAGAAATACACACAAACTATCACCAAAAATAACAGGAAGTAAGAATCAATGGTCATTAATATCCCATAACATCAATCGACAAACAGACTTAATTCACCTATGAAAAGACACACCCTAACATGTTGGATACAAAAACAAAAGCCGATCTTCTGATGCATACAAGAAACACATTTCATCTTCAAAGACAAACAAAGGCTCAGAGTAAAGGGATAGGAAAAGACTTTTCAATCAAATGACCCCCAAAACAAGCTGGTGTAGTCATCCTAATATCCAGCTAAATACACTTCAAACTAAAATCAGTCAAAAGAGACCAGGATGGATATTATTTATTCATCTCAGGAAAAATCGACCAAGATGAGATTTTGATCCTGAATATTTATGCCCCTAAGATAAGGCACCTTCACATGTAAAAGAAACACTACTAAATCTTAAACCCCACATCAAATATCATACCTTCTAGTTGGAGACTTCAATGCCCCACTTTCACCCTTGAATAGGTCAACCAAAGATTCAACAAAGAAATAAGGGGACTAACAGATGTTATGATGCAAATGAACTTAATAGATATTTACAAAAGCTTTCATCTGAACACAAAAGGAATATACATATGTCTCAGCACCCCAAGGAACTTTTTCTAAAATTGACCACAGACTTGGTCATAAGGCAAAGATCAATAGATTAAAAAAAAACGGGAATAACCTCTTGTATCATGTCAGACTACGATGTCCTAATGTTAGAATTCAACAACAACAAAAATCACAGAAAGCTTACAAACTTGTGGAAACTGAATATTTCTACATTGAAATACCTC
>PVIH01010750.1:22937-73374 GCA_004025045.1 Sigmodon hispidus
AAAAAAAAAAAAAAAAAAAAAAAAAAAAAAAAAAAAAAAAAAAAAAAAAAAAAAAAAAAAAAAAAAAAAAAAAAAAAAAAAAAAAAAAAAAAAAAAAAAAAAAAAAAAAAAAAAAAAAAAAAAAAAAAAAAAAAAAAAAAAAAAAAAAAAAAAAAAAAAAAAAAAAAAAAAAAAAAAAAAAAAAAAAAAAAAAACCCAAGAGAAAGCTCATAGAAGAGACCTAACAAGTCAGTTGAATGCTTTAGAACAATGAGAAGCAAACTCACCTAGAAGGAGTAGATTGCAGGAAATAATCAAACTTAGGGCTGAAATCAGTACAGTAGAAATGAAGACAACAATACAATAAAATCAATGAATCAAAGAGTTGGTTCTTTGACAAATTCAACAAGACAAACCCTTATCCAAACTAACCAAAAGACACAGAAATAGTATTCAAATTAACAGAATCAGAGCTGAAAATGGGGGCATTACAACAGACTCCCAGAAAATTCAGAGAATTATCAGGTCATACTTTGAAAATCTACTAAAATGGAAAACCTAGAAGAAATGGACAGCTTTCTAGACAAGTATCAATTACTAAAATTAAATCAAGAACAGATTAAAGACCTAAACAGACCTATAACACCAAGGGAAATTGAAGATGTTATTAAAAGTCTCCCAAATAAAAAAAGCCCAGGTCCGGATGGTTTTACTGTAGAATTCTACCAGACATTCAAGGAAGAACTAATACAAGTTCCATACAATGGAAACTAAGGGAACACTGCCAAACTCTTTTTATGAGGCCACAATCACCCTGATACCCAAGCCACTCAAAGATGCAACAAAGAAAGAGAATTACAGACCAATCTCCCTCATGAACATTCATGCAAAATTACTCAACAAAATTCTGGCAAACCAATTACAACAACATATAAAAAATGGTATCCATCACAATCAAGTAGGCTTCATCCCAGAAATGCAGGTTCAACATACAAAAAACTCTAAATGTCATCCATCATATAAACAAACTGAAGGAATAAAACCACATGATCATGTCCTTAGATGCTGAAAAAGACTTTGACAAAATCTATAACTCTTTTATAATAAAAGTCCTGGAGAGAACAAAAATATAAGGAAAATTCCCAAGAATAAAAAAGGCAATTTACAAGAAGCCAATGGCCAACATCAAACTAAATGAAGAGAAACTCAAAGCAAACCCACTAAAATCAGGAACTAAACAAGGCTGTCCCCTCTCCCCTTATCTATTCAATATAGTTCTCACAGTTTTAGTCAAAGCAGTAAGAGAACAAAAGGAGATTAAGAGGATACAAATTAGAAAAGAAGAAGTGAACCCTTCTCTATTTGCAGATGATATGATTGTATACATAAGTGACCCACAAAATTCTACAAGGGAACTTCTACAGCTGATAAACTCCTTCAGCAATATAGCAGGATATAAGATTAATTTTAAAAAATCAGTAGCTATCCTATACACTAAAGACAAACTGGCTGAATAAAATAAGGGAAATATCACCCTTTATAATAACTGCAAATAACATGAAATACTTTGGTGTAACATAACCAAAGAAGTAACAGATCTATTTGACAAAAGCTTTAAATCTTTGAAGAAAGAAATTGAAGAGGATGTCAAAAAATAGAAATACCTCCCATGCTCCTGGATAGGTAGGATCAATATAGTGAAAACGGCAATCTTAACAATAGCAATCAATAGAGTCAATGCAATTGTCATCAAAAATCTCAACACAATCTTTTTTACAGAGCTGGAAAGAATAATACTTAATTTTATTTGGAATAACAGAAAAGCCAAGAAGGACAAAATAATTTTGCTAAACAAAAAAACTTCAGGAGACATCACCATCCCCAACTTCAGGTTATACTATACAGCTACAGTATTAAGAAAACAGCCCGGTACTGACATAAAAACAGACTTTTGGATCAATGGAATCAAAATGAAGACTCAGACATTAACACACACACCTATGAAAACCTGATTTGTGACAAAGATGTCAAAAATATTCAATGGAAGAAAGATAGTATCTTCAACAAATTGTGTTGGCATACCTGGATGGTAGTATGTAAAAAAAAATGCAAATATATCCAAACCTATCACCTTGCACAAACTCAAATCCAAGTGGATGAAATATTTCAACATAAAACCATCTACACTGAACTTGATAGAAAAGAAAGTGGGAAATACCCTCCAAGGCATTGGCACAGGTGACCACTTCCTAAATATAACATCAGTAGCACAGACACTAAGAACAACAATCAATAAGTGGGACCTCCTGAAACTGAGAAGTTTCTGTAAGGTAAAGAACACAGTCATTAAGACAAAATGACAGCCTATAGAATGATAAATGATTTTCACCAACTATACAAGTGACAGAGAACTGATCTTTAAAATACATAGAGAACTCAAGAAATTAGAGCCCAAAACCCTGAATAACCCAATCAAAAAATGGGGTTCAAAAATAAAAAGGGAATTCTCAACAGAAGAGTTACAAATGGCTGAAAGACACTTGAAAAAATACTCAACATCTTTAGCCATCAGAGAAATGCAAATCAAAACAACTTTGAGACACCTCCTTACACCTGTCAGAATGACTAAGATCAAAAACACAGCCTATGCTGGAGAGGATGAGGATGCGGTGTGAGGGGAACACTCCTCCATTGTTGGTGGGAGTGTAAGCTTGTTCAACCACTCTGGAATGCAGCATGCCTGTTTCTCAGAAAACTGGGAATCACTCTCCCCAAGGATCTAACAATACCACTATTGGGCATATACCCTAAAGATGCACATTAGCATCACAAAGACATTAGCTCAACTATGTTCATAGCAGCATTATTTGTAATAGCAAGAACCTGGAAACAACCTAGATGCCCTTCAACTGAGGAATGGATTAACAACCTGTGGTACATCTATACAATGGTGTACTACTCAGCAGTAAGAAAAAATGATATACTAAAATTTACAGGCAAATGGATGGATTTGGAGAATATCCTCCTGATTGAGGTATCAGAATCCCAGAAAGAGATGCAGCAGATGTACTCACTCATTAGTGGACTTTAAGCAAAAACATTCTTTTTTTCATTAAAAGATAATGGGTGAATAAAGTGATTTAAAAGACACACACAAAAAACCCCAAAACAAAACAAAACTTCTGGTTTGTCTGTAGAAGTGTTACTTAGCAGAAATTTTTGGTGGCTATAATATACCCGTGGACATTAGCTGAGACTTAGTGTGCTGTCTTCATCTGTAGCTGAGCCTAACTTGGCTTGAGAAGCCTTAGATTTTATTTTGTATGTTTCATGTATTTTAGAAAAAAAAAGAAAAGTTTTATTACTGTATGGGACTTTTTGTTATCTGTTCTGAATGTTTTCTTCTTTATATAATGTTTGATATTGATTTTCAAAAAAAGAAAAAAAGGAAAAGGAAGTTAAAGCCATTAAAGAAAACGAGCAGCATGAATGGGAGTTTATTTTTTTTTTAAATGAGGAGATCATACATGTGGGTATGAATCTGAGATGACTGATAAGTGATTTTGATGGGGTGGATGATGTAATACATGTGTGTGTGTGTGTGTGTGTGTATACATATGTACATATAAAACACGAAGAAATGAGAGCAAGACAACAAAAAAGAACATTTGTGTATATTCATAGGCATACCTACATGTGTATCTTTTTTGGGTGGTTTTAGTTGTCTAGAGCATAAAAAATACATATACTGCATGCTGGATAGTTTAAATCTACAGAAATTTATTTTCTTACAATATGGAAATCATAAATCCTAAACCAAAATATTAAAAAGACCATATATACCTTGTTAAAAAAAGAAAAAAAGAATAAAAAGAAAGTTAAGGCCAGACTTCTCAGTATTGAGGAGCATTCTGTGCACTTGGGTTGTGTTTGGAATAAGCAAATTCCAAGTCTCCATCTTGTGTTAACCAAATTGTGCAACAGAATATTTGTGTATTATCTGCTAAAATTTTTTCTATTATTGTTTATGAGTTTTATTTTATATACCCACCACTGTTCCCCCTCCATCCCCTCTTCCCATTTGGCCCCCAGCTTTCCCCCAAGCCATCCCCCCCATCCATTCCTCAGAGTGGGTTAGGACTCCTAGAGCCAGTGAATGCAGTCTGCTATATCCAGTTGAGGTAGGACCAAGCCCCTCTCCCAGTACATAGGCTGAGCAAGGTGTGCTTTTGTAGACAATGAGCTCCAAGAAGCCATTTCATGCACTAGAAATAAATTCTGGTTTCATTTCCAGAGGCCCCACAAACTGCCCATGCCATTTGACTCTCAGCCACATTCAGAGGGTTTAGTTTAGTCCCATGCATGACCACAGCTGTCAGTTCAGAGTCAGCGAGCTCTCAATAGCTCAGGTCAGCTGTCTCTGTGGATTTCTTCATCATGCTATTGAATCCTTTGCTTATATCATCTTTCCTCCTTCTCCTTGGCTAAATTGGGGGAACAATGAAATAGCTATCTTGATAGAGGAAGCCATTGTGGGGTTAGAGAGAAACCTGGTGCTAGGGAAATACCCAAAACTCCACAAAGATGACCTCAGCTAAGACCCCAAGCAATAGTGGAGAGGGTGACCACTAAATGGTCCTTCCCCTATAATCAAATTAATGACGACTCTAATTGTCAGTATAGAACCTTCATTCAGCAGCTATTGGAAAGAGATACGGAGATCCACAACTGCTAAAATTCTTGCATCTGCTTGAATACCAAAGTCCTGTTCTAAATTGTAAATAGAAGGGACAGTTCATCTATCCCTTAATGACACATAACCCGCTGTCATTCCACCACACAAGGACAGATTTCCTGGTATTATAATGCTATGAAGAAAGAGAAAAAACTGCTTTTCAGACATCTAGGCTAGAGATTTGGAGCCCAGTATCTTGGAGCAGAAATCCTGCTCCCTAAACTTTTAAAGGTAGTCTGAGCTTGTTATGATTTCCAATCATAGTCGTGAGCCGAACAGCGCCATCTAGTGCCATTAAGCCTTCTTGGATTGATTGAGTACAAGGCTAATTCTAATTGCCATTGGTTTTTTATGGAAAATCATTTTTATATCAAATTAAATGAATAATTATCTTCAAATAAAGTCTTGACTCTCTTAGTCTCAACTGAATATCATACTAGTATAATTGAACAAGGAGGAATCTATTGAAACATCAAGCTACTTGATGGACAGCATCAGAGAACAAGCGAGCCGGATATAGTGTACTGTTACCGTGACTAATAGTAGGCATTTGATGGTGACTAGGCAAAAAAAAAATGGCATCTTAAGAAGCCATAGCTAACACTTCCTGATGTGCTTAATTGCATCTGAGAAAGAACTTGGGACCACAGGTGACCCCAACTGAGAATTAATTTTACTCTGGAACTGCTTTTTCTTCCTAGAAGATCACTCTGTATTTTATAAGCCTGAAATTTCCCAGTGGGTAGTAATTCTTACAAAATCTTTTCTTCACAGGTTGGCAATGGGAACTGTGAAACTAAAAGGAAAAAAAAGCCTTCATTTTCCTATGGTGTGTATGTACACTAGATAATCAAGAAAAATGTTTGCTCCCAGTGGCTGAGTTATTTTCCTTTCCCCCAAAGATGCTATTATTAATGCATTTGGCATGTATATGTGCTTCTTTAGCCATATTCATAATACTGAGCCTTTTCTATCCAGTTAATCACTGTGACTTGAGATCTCAATAGACAATTTAGTGTTCAACCAATCATTGACTTAAAAGCAAAATGTACTCACTGGTAAATCAATAGTTATCTAGGGCTAATGATCTATCATTAGGAAACAAACTCTAAAACAACATTGTGATCCTTTCCTTCAGTACCATTCCTGCCTTCACCCTTGACATCTACACCTCTTCAAGTCTGATCTCTGAGAGATTAAAGCTGACTTCTCAGTATGGGGATGCATTCTGAGCACACACGTAGCTGTCGGAGTAAGAGAATTGTGAGTCTTCCTCCAGTTCTGGACAAAGCTGTGCTCCCAAATACACATGCATGTTCTTTTTAAATGCTTCCATCTGTTTAAATGTCAAAGTCCTATTTTACACTGTAAATAGAAGAGTATTCTCCCACACCACTGCCTTAGGCCCCACAGCCCTATTACATTCTATCACATACTGTTAAATAACCTTATGAGACTTTTCTTCTCACATTTCTTATCAAATATAACTACCCTCTCCTACCTCAGTCATCTTTTTTCAGTCCTATAATCTTTATTCCAACAGTAGGCACAAAATGAACTCCAATTTTAAGTGAAAATAAAAGAATTAAATGATTTATGGCTGTTGCTTTATAAAACTAATATGTTTCTGCACAGGTTGGTTATTTCATTCAAGTGGGTGAAGAAGAAACCCACAAATGAGAGATAACCTTTGTCAAGAATACATCTGACAAAGATTGATATGTACAATATATAAAGAAAAAAAGAAATAAAGGAAATAAATGACCCATTAAGAAAATGGGATAGGGATCTAAAAAGGTGTTCATCAAGTGATAAAATTGAAAATAAAACAGCTTTGAGAGATTATCTCACCTAAGTCAGAATGGTTATGATCAGTTAAACTACTGACAACAAGGAAAGAAAAACCGCTCATTCACTGTACGCAGGAGTGCAAATTAATGCAGCCACTCTGGAAGTAAGTATGGTGAATCCTCAAGAAAGTACAATTAAATCTGCCATATCACTTGGCTATATCACTTCTTAGTTCGTACACGTAGAACTCAACATGTGACTCCACAGACACTTGTCAACAGTGTTCATTGCTGTTCTATTCATAGTGAGCCACCATGTGGATGGTGGGAATTGAACTCAGGACCTCAGGAAGAACAGTCAGTGCTCTTAACCTCTGAGCCATCTCCCCAGCCCCTCTATTCATAGTAAGAAATAGAAACAACCTAAATGTTGTACAACCAATGACTGAATAATGAAAATGTGATACATACATACATAATGTGGGTACATGCATATGTGCATACAGATATGTATATATGTGTGCATATATAATATATATATGAATGCTATTCAGCTCTAAAGAACAATTAAATCACTAAATTTTCAGGTAATGAAATGGACCTGAAAAAGATTATATTTGAATGAGGTAACCCAGATCTAGAAAGACAAATAATACATGTTATTCCTCATCTGTGTTTCCTTGCTCCAAATATTTAGGTGAATATGTAAGATGAAATAACGTATAATGGGAAAAAGCATATAAGAGCTTTATTTTAGATTCTATATGAATTTTGACAATGAGGAGGAATATAAGGGAATACATAGACTGTGCCTTTGGAAATTCAGCATAGCTCAGTCTCTGGATGACAACTTTTTTCATATTATTTTATCTAATTTCAACAATAAATTAGGTTAAAGTTATTAGATTTGTTCTTCTCCAAATCCCACTGTAAATAACACTTTTATCAAAATGGCTACTGAAATTAAGTAACAATTAAGTCAGGACTTGAGAGATGGCCCAGCAGTTAAGAACATTTGCTAGTCTTACAGAAAATTCAGATTCAGCAACCCAACACCCATATAGAGAAAATCATCTGTAACTACAGTTGCTAGAAACACTTTTTTTACTTCCTTGGATGGATGCAAGACACACATGTTGTATACAGACATATATAAAGCAAAATACCCATATATAAAATAAACATAAAATAAAATAACTGTCTCAAAAGTCTGATAAAAGCTCATAATATCAGCATCCACTCCAGGCAACTCCAATAATCTCATCCCAATATCAAAACTGGGCTATGTGTTCCTCTGGAGGAAATGGGCTCCAAGATGCAGTCCAAAGTGCTTCAGATCCCAAGCTATTGAGTGATTGTGGTTTGCAGCTTGGACATGTTTGCTTTTTGTTTAAAGTCCACTAAATGAGTGAGTACATCCCCTGCTTATCTTTCTGGGTTTGTGATACCTCGCTCAGGAGAAAATTCTCCAAATTCATCCATTTGCCTGCAAATTTTAGAATATCATTTTTTCTTACTGCTGAGTAGTACTCCATTGTGTAGAAATACCACAGGTTGTTAATCCATTCTTCACTTGAGGAGCGAGCATCTAGGTTGTTTCCAGGTTCTTACTATTATGAATAATGCTGCTATGAACATAGTTTAGCTAATGCTTTTGGGGTGCGAATGTGCGTCTTTAGGGTATAGGCCCAATAGTGGAATTGTTGGATCCTTGGGGAGACTAATTCCCAGTTTTCTTAGAAACTGCCATATTGCTTTCCAGAATGGCTGAACAAGCTTACACTCCCACCAACAATGGAGAAGTGTTCCCCTTGCTCTGCATCCTCTCCAGCATTGGCTGTCATCTGTGTTTTTAATCTTTGCCATTCTGACAATTGTAAGGTAGTATCTCAAAGCTGTTTTGACTTGCAATTCTCTGATGACTAAAGATGTTGAGCACTTTTTCAATTGCCTTTCAGCCATTTGTAATTCTTCTACTGAGAATTCCCTTTTTAGTCCTGAACCCCATTTTTAATTGGGTTATTTAGGGCTTTGGGTGCTAGTTTCTTGAGTTCTCTATATATTTTAGAGATTAGTCCCCTGTCACTTGTAGGGTTGGTAAAAATCTTTTCCTATTCTGTAGGCTATCTTTTTGTCTTATTGACTGTGTTCTTGGCCTTACAGAAGATTCTCAGTTTCAGGAGGTCCCACTTATTGATTGTTGTTCTTAGTGTCTGTGCTACTGGTGTTATATTTAGGAAGTGGTCACCTGTGTCAATGTGTTGGAGGGTATTTCCCACTTTCTTTTCTATCAAGTTCAGTGTAGCTGGTTTTATGTTGAGGTCTTTGATCCACTTAGATTTTGGTTTTGTGCAGGATGATAGGTTTGGATCTATTTGCATATTTGTACACACTACCATCCAGTTACGCCAACACCATCTCAGAGAAACACACATACACACACACATATATATATACACATAGACACACATACACACACAGATGCACACACAGGTTCACCTAATTTATTGTACTGTCTGTACAAGGGATGGTAGGCTAAAGAGAGTTGAAGGCAAGGGCTGGCTACAATCTTCAGCCCAGCTGCTTTCATTTCTAGTTTCTTTCATTTGGTGCATTTGCCTAAAACACCTTAGGGTAGAATGGCCCACTGTTGACAATCATTGCTTTTTTACCAGTCCAAGGTGAACTGACCTCCAAATGATAAGGGATTATTAACTAAATAAGGATACCAAGGCTAAATCAAAGCAAGACTTTCAAAGTCCAACTGTAAAGTCCTCAGTCCTTGTTTTTATAGGTTATAGGGTAGACCACTATACCCCTCCTCCTCAACCACTGAAAGAAGAGCTTGGATAATTCTTCTTTTTTTTTTTTTTTTTTTTTTTTTTTACAATAAATTACTTGATAAGAACTGAACAATGGATGCACTCAGTTTAAAACATTCAAAATGTATTTTCCTTTAGTTAAAACTCAATCATCGATGATGAATAATCTTGTGGGGTTGGAATATAACTATTTGACGATAAGCAGAAAGATGGACCCTGTTTCTAAAATTGTTGGAAAAGAGTAGCCTTCTTCTTGATCAAGGAGAATGCACTGAGTGCATTTTGAGGTGTAGTAAAGTAATCTCAATGATCTTTGAAATAGTTATAAGAAGTAGCATGGAAAGGACAGAAAGTCATGTCAGGCAGGGCAGGGTTGTGTATAAGAGTTGATTAGGCCATGGATGATCTGACATAGAAACAAGCATCAGAATTTGAAAAGGTGAATATAAGGATAAATAAAGACAAGATTGTTCACATTTGTTAGTTTATTATCAATTTGTTTTATTTGTTTGGAGACAGATTCTCAAGTAGTCCTGCATGCCCTTGAATTCACTAGGTAGCCAAATATGACTTTAAATTTTTGCTTCCTCTGATTTTTTACATCCACACTACTGGTATTACATACACCAGCACACCCAACATATGTTCTGTTTGGGGATGAACACAGGGCTTTGTGTAAACTAGAAAAACATTCTACCAACTAGCTTCAACTCCAGTACAGACAAAATGATTTTTAAACTGAGGAAAATCTGTGGAGCTCATTGATCATGGTTGAAGCATAAAGATTTTGAGAAGCCATGCTCTGGAAATAGAATATCGTGAACAGCAGTTCAATAGAAGTCTAGGAGACTAATGAAACACCACTGCAAACACCCAGGATCCAAATACTGCTTTTTTTTTCCTGTATTGTGCAAAGTAATACTTAAAGATCTTGATGGTTCTTATCTAGTTATTTAATTATCTACTAAATAGTGCCTCTCACTGTCCTAAGAGACTATTCCATAACATCTGCTTCTCATTCCATTTAATATACACAGCACAAAATACATACATATGTAAGCAACTTATATTGATACCTTCTAAATCTTTATCAGAATTTCTGATAGGTTCCAGACATAATAGTTGTTCTGTTTTCATATTGTTATTTCTAAGGCTTAAACAGAATGCTAAAGAGAAAGTAGAGGGGAAACCCTGTACAAGCCAATAAGAATAATTAGAACAAATTTGTTTATCAAGCATTTGAATCTGAAGGCAGATTTCAGCTACAGTCCCCCTTGAGATCCATGCATTATAGTAAAGGAGGTTTGGTTCAATTGCACATAGACCTGCCTGCACTGAAAAGTTGTCTTGGCTGGAACTTCTACAGTAGGATAAAGGTCCAGGGAGATAGACACTTCCTCAAACACAGGCAGTAAGACTGGTCCATTTTATTTCATGTCCCATCTACAGACAAGACAGCTGAAGAAAAGATGATTGGAGATTTCTAAGGCAAATCAAGGCTGCCATTTTTAATAGATTTGCATATTTTATTCATTCTCTGAGAATTTCATACATTATTCTTAGAAATTGTATGAACAGCTAAAGGGTATTTTGGTCAAATATAAATAACCCTCAATATTTCCCTCAAACTTAAAATACATCAACTCATCTCCCTCCCAGATTCACATCTTATTATTATAGTTGTTATTGCTATTAATAGACCCACCCCAAGTCTAATTACTTCTGACATCATAGGAATGGGTATGGGGACCATTTACTATGGCATATACCACCAATGGCCATGATTCTAAAGAAAGTCTAGTGTTCCTTCCCTAGCAACCATCAACTACCAATGGCTCCTCAGCTAAGGTGGGTTCTTGAGAGCCCCTCCCTACACCACAATGACTTTTTAACTAGATTGATGAGGCATAATTTTTATGCACATAACCACAGTTGATATTGATTTCATCTGTGCAAGAGACATGTCATGCCCAGAAACAGCATTTATATCAATTCTACCCAATCTCAAACTCAGATTCCTCTGTCCCTCATTTATATAGTTCCCTAAGACTTCAATAGTTTTTAAGATTTAATTTTATTTGTGTGTGTGTGTGTGTGTGTGTGTGTGTGTGTGTGTGTGTGTGTGATGTGTGTGATGCTCTTTGGTTGCATGAATAACACTTATGTGTGGGTCTCTGGAGTGGTCAGAATGGGATAACAAATCTCCTTGAGCTGGACTAGATATTGAGACACGCTGATGTTGATGATTGGACTAGAGCTTAAGTCTTCTCCAAGATAAACATTTATAACACTAAGCCATATCTCCAAACTATGTAGAGTTAAATATTTAAGAAAGTATAGATGAGAGAACTATTTGAGAAAAATCTTCAAACATAACAGAATCTAATAAACAGAAATGTCAAGGGCATGATTCCACTTAGAGATTGTACACACAGGTGTTAAAAACATCTTATTTATATAGTCACTTTATGTTCACTTGAGCTCTGGGGTATAAGAAGAAGGGATTTTCTCAAACTTTAAGATTGAGATTTTGTGATGAAAGCAATTCATCTGATCGAGAGCCTACAAAAACTGTAGGAGCTTTGGGTATATTGCTTTCATTTTTTAAATGGTTCAATTATAACTCTTCTATCTACTTGGTGACAAAGAAAAATAGCAGTTTCCCCTAAGATTAAATAAGAGAACTGATTTTCAGTGTGTGCAGAAATCATTTCCCATACTGTCTAAGCACTGGCTATTATCCTGGGAGAAACATGAGGCCATCTAATTCTAACGAAGTGAATGAATTAAGCCTGGTCAGAAAATTAACATTTCTGCTATGATAAGTGAAGCAGCAATTCACACTATACAACCTAAGTTTTCTTTCATCAGAAATTTTTTGTTGTGTTATAAATATTCATAATGAAGAGACAGTAGTAGAAATGGTTCATTTCCAAGATTAGTTGTGTTAACAGTGGTTTACAAGAAACTTTGAAAAAATTCTAATATGTCGGAATGGCAAATTTAGGAAACCTTTAAACATTTCACCAGGCACAACAACTTAACACTGGAAAAATACAGCTTTTTTAAATATGGTTGCAACTAGATATTTTAGAAGACCACTATAATGCATAAGTAGAAAATTTGAATGAACATCTGCATACACACACAACTCAAAGGAATGCTCATTCCAAGAATGACCAGTTAGCCTGTAGACAATGTGGTAATTAACACTGCAACAGCTGGAAAAGGAAATAGTTCAAATGAAATTCTGTATCAGGCACTTGAGGGATAATTATGCTTCAAATAGAAAATCAGTTACTGCAGAGTTCACAGTTACAATCAGCAACAGATTTGAGACTTTCTTTCCCAAAAGACAGAACAAGCAAGAAGCAAACATAACAGGTGATTAATACCAAAGCAGGCAGCCATGGTTTGCAAAAGCAAATCTCAACTCTTTAATTAAACATTCAAACCCAAACTATGGCCTAATACTAAGTCACTGGTTAGATTCTTGTTATTTTCAACATGTATTATTAGTGTCCATGGACATTCCATTCTTCACAGTGCATGACAAGTATATGCATTCCTGACTTTAGAGCACATAACTGCTTGTATATATAATACAACCCCCCCCAAGAAAAATCTGTGAGTCAAAACTACAGTTTAGTGTACCAGATGCTCCTATTGGATTAGCCTCAAACTGTCAACCTATATAGTTCATTCATAAGAAAACAGTATGGTTGGAATTCTCAGTTTTATACTGCTATAATTTTTCTCATAGCAAAGAATATATATTTTTGATATTGCTGCTAATGATTTCCCACTAGAATAAAAAACTACATATAACTATGCAAGTTTCAATTTGTAGATGACACTTCCATATTCTTTAATGTGACTAGCATAGGACTTAATCTTCTATTAATACAAATTTATAAAAATGCTCCCACACCTTAAGTTCCAGAATAGAGAAAGGAAAATTTTCGAGAGCCAGAAGTTCAGGATGTTTGCCATAAGGTTGTGTCTCCTAGGAATATCAGAAGTTACATTCATGAAATTTCTCCAACATTATAACCTAAACATGAGTTGAATTTGGATGATACCAGAAAACATGTCAAAGTGAATTGGCAAAAGCCTAGAAGGCATAAATCCTATAGGATAATGCTAAGGAACTAGAGTAGAAGAAGTGGTCTTCCTCAGGTAAGAACACAATAGCTGGTGGCCTAGTGCCCAGTGTCAGTCCTGAAAATATACAAGTAACATTATCTAGGTTGAGCAGTTATATTTGTGTGTGTGTGTTTATATACCCAATAATAATTAGTAAAAAAAAAAAAAAGATAAAAGGCCATAAATTTGTATTATACAGGGTTTGGGACAAAGATAATATTGTAACTATATTTTAACATATCTTAGAATCACAGATTGAAAATTACTCAGTGAAGTTTGGACAATAAGTTATGTATTCTTTAGTTTCTTCCGCAAACACCCATATAACCTTGATTTTTAGAACTGACCATTGGAACTGTATCTAACATGGCTAACACAAAATAAACAGTGCTCATAGATTACTCTCTTTTCTTATTTTAATGACAAAAATCATATTATGTTACAGTTTTTAATGTATTTTCTCTGGATTATTGACATAAAAAACTCCTAAGTAAATTCAAGACAAAATGCTAACCTATAAGATACAACCTTAGTTGTATCCTGTTTCTGTTACCCACTACTGGTTGAACCTCTAGTAATTTATCCAGCCTTTTCCTGTGTTTATAAATCTATATTTGAGTTAGATAAGACTCTCTAAAGGAGAGCAAACATTGTTCAAAGTTTGCCAGTCAGTAAAGAGAAATGAAAGTGTTACTAATGTTCTTGCCTCTTAGGCATTTCATTAGGATCTACATAAATCATCTGAATAACACCTACTTAAGTTCTTCCAGGATTGATCTATTGTCATGGCTTATTTTGACTGTCAAACCTCATTAGACTAAGAGATGCCTAGGATATCAGTAGGCACATTTCTAGGTATATATGCAATTCTGTTTCCAAAGTCAATTAACTATAGGCATGGCTGAAATAAGAAAAGACCAAAGAGATAATACTTAGTTATTCTCATTCTCTTTCTCTCCATTCTCCCTTTCCACTCCATTCCTATTTTTTTCTGTCTCCCTACTTCTTACTTATGCATACAGCATGTCACCTGTTCTGCTCCATCCCACTCCTGAACCCTTGACTGGAAACTGAATTTATGAGCATGAGCAAAATTAAGTAATTCCAAACTTTAAATTGTCCTGTCAAGTATTTTGACACTGTAATAAAAACTAATGCATTATTCAACTATAAATGCTCTTTCATGAATTATACCTAATGGTATCACTGTTTGTGTTCTTTTGAGGAAGGTCATTATAACTGAGATTAATGCAAATATGGAACATTCTGTTGACTCCTTTTATATATTATTTAGGTGGACTATAGATTGAAAGAGTAATGTCAGATATCAGTTATAAAAAGGTACAACAAAAGACAGATTGTTATATGATAAAAGGAAGATAGAGTTGCTGTGAAATTTCTGTGCAAGTCACAATAGACACAGGAACCTAAACCTCACAGGCTTCTCTGTGAAGATATATCTAGGAAGAGATATCTCTCTAATACTTTCATTCTTCAGATATTTAAGATCCACAATGATAACAGTTTTGATTTGACCCAATAGTATGCCTACATCATTGGGACTGATTCTTGTTTTTAATAAATTGAAAAGACAAAACATATTAATGAGGATAAATCAAATGAGATAGATTATATTTGGAAAACAAATAATAATTCATGAGATCATGAAGACTCTAAGACGTGTGGTCATCTTATTCTAATGCTATCTGTTTTCTGACTAGCCATTTTGTAACAAGAATTTAATTCAGGGTCTCAAGCAAGGTAGACCAGCACTCTACTACTGAGCTGCAGCCCCTGCTTACAGAATTCAGTCAGCCTCATAAAGAAGAAACAGTTATTTTCCAATTGAGTTTACAAAACACTAAAAATAAATTAACACTGGAAGTCAATAAAAAATAAAGTTACAAGCAAATTAAACTATAAATTTGTATGTGATCAAAATTAATGGCATAAGCAATTGAACTGACACTGACTTAACAAAGAATGAATCAAAATATATTTAAAAAATAATCAGTATTTATTTTTGATTAAAATAATGACAAACTTATAAAATGGTGTACATAAAATAATCCAATTAGTCTTTCCAAAGAAAATGAAGAAGATTTTTCTGGAAATTAATATACAATAATTTTAAAAAGAATTATCTCACAGGGGCATTAACAGCTCAAAAGTATGGGTAGAGGAGACTATTGTCTTCTAGTAATCCCCTCTGTGTACTTGATGCCTTACAAATAAGCACAAAGTGGTTTTTTTAGTTTTAGTTAAACAAAGTTATTTAAAACTCAGCATAGATCATTTGTTGTGAACAAAAAATGATAAAAAGATTTTTATGTCAATGATATATATTGTTTAACAATTAATATGTAAATATTAACAGAAAAATAACAGAAGTAGATGTGTTCTCATCCAACTTCAAAGAATTTTTGTGATTTTCCCTTGTCTATTAAATAAAAAATCACAAAGATATAGACAGAAATTTCAGCATATTTCTCTTTACTCTATTAATCTGATGCATCTTATAGATATAAATAGTAATATAAATTGAATGCTTTATTGGATATACAAGAGATGGAATGACATATGATAATGTTTTTACTTGTCTTAACATTTTATGTAAAGGAAACTTATAATTCATACTACTTTTTAATTTTCAATACTTATGTGGTATATGTGTTATATGCTTCTCTGAACCTCCTTTCTGATTGAAGAACCTCAAGTTTAGATACTGACATTCACTTGAACATTCAAATGAAAATAAAAATAAGTTAGCTCCATACTCCTGTTATAAACTGCCTTGCTAAAGGTCATATCCATTACTAAGCCAGCTGGGGGAGGACGTGTATGAATGTGAGAGTAAAATAGCCTTCTTGGGAGGGAGCAGGTCGAGCCTTTTACAGAAGTTAGCAAGGGCTTTGGCCATGAGTAAGTTGGTACAACCTTAAGGGGTGCTTGCAAATTCAGACAGTCTTTAGAAATTTATTATCTCTCTTTCTAGAGTTGTTTATCCAAACTTGGTAGTCTAACTTGAGATAATTTCTGCCCCACTAAAAAGTCTGTTCTGAGATACAGTCAAGGCTGGCCAATAGCAGTTGGATAGAGCAGCAAGACAGTCTTTGGAGACTTCTCTTTTTTTGCAGCTGGGTTATTTTTTCATGTATAACTGTCAAGTATTAAATACAGTCTATTATCTAAAATTAGCCTTCTCAGCACACATGAGAAAGCTTTACAATGCCATATGCAAACCCAGCTTCAAAACTTCTTATAGCAAGTCCTATGAGAAAAGGAAAGACAGTCCAGGAAGAACTGTAAGAGTTCATTAGATTTTTCTCAAATTTATAAACAATATAAAATGTAAATGGCCTAAATTTTCCAAAAACATGAATATGATATGATTTACTAAAACCTGATTTACCAGACTATAGCAGAATAAAGAAACCTATATGATAAAGCAGCTGAATGAAACACATTAGTAAATGTTGAAACACCAGCTGTAAGAGCAGTCAATGAAGCAGATGAGAACATTGCAAAGCATGATCTGAATTCCAGTAGTGGGGCTTTCTCTGAGGCCTGCGCTTTTCTGACAACTGCACTGATAGCCTGTGGCTGAACTACACACAAGAATGACCTTCCTTTTAAGGAACTGCAATGTGCTGGTAGATGGACTGGATAAATTGAATGTGTATCCCCATAAGTAGCACCTAAAATACTGAGAGTGGAGAGAGGGGTACAGTACACAGAACATACAGCTTTGGACTGAAATCATGACAGAAGACGGCTTTTGTGCCATGTCATATGTTTTCATGCCTCACCATATGTTTTCATGCCTCGCCAGTCTTGTTAAAGAACCTTTTTGTGTTCTTGTCCATGCAATAGGAGAACTACTTCATTCCTAAAAACTATAAACTCTAACCTGGTTACCTGCTTAGTGCAACAGGCAATACACCAATCTCATAAACACTAAATTTGATAGCACACTTCTTGGAAATCTATGAGAACTATCCAGGTTACTGCTGATTATTTTGCTACTACTACAATAATGTGCATATGATCCCCACCACCCCCACAGAACACTGAGGTCCATGTACATGTGGATGAAGTTTATTACTAGATGCTGTACATGAGGTGAAGGTTTATATGCTGGCCTAGAGATCACAAGAACCTGTATTTGTTCTTTCTACTGATTTTATGTAACACTGGATAATCCACTTCAACAGAATATGGATAATAGTAGAAATGTCGTGAAGCATCTCTGAGAATCAGATAAGTCACTATATAAGGCAATGGTGTTTTGCTTTTGGAATATCTAAGAGAATGTGTTCCTACCAAACAGCCTTGAGACATCACTGAAATCCTAACATATTTTTGTGCACACTGAGGTTTTGAGCATTACACTATGGAATATATACTGATAATACAATCATTACTGAACTGAAGCAGAAAACATGTTGACACACTAAGAAATTTGCGTAGAGATTTGTAGCATATAATCTTTTATGTATTTTTAACCTAGAAGGGGTACTATTCTAAATGTAATTCATCATTAGTTAATTCATTCAATGCTTACTCAGTCTTAATTTTCAGGTAATTTAACCATCCTGATTTTACAGCTGAGGAAACTCAAGCACAGAGACTCCAAATACCCTGCCAATATAGTACAAGGAATAATAGGGTAAACGCTGATTTTGAATAAACATCATGTGCCTAAGGTATCACTAATGCTTTATATAGGATATGCATTCTAATGAGGAATGTGGGAAGGACACCTACACACTACAATGAGAACACTATTTTGTACTCTCTTATTTTTCAAACTTTAGTTTTTGTCAATAATAGTGCATGAAATTGAGGCAAAATAGAAAATTCTAAGTTTTACTAGTCAAAGTAATATCTGTATAAGAGCAGTTTTAGAAATCAAGTTGTCAGTATGTATTGAATTTTATGATGAAATGTAATTCAAAGGATTATGATAAGCTCCAGAAGTCCTAGGAAGTTGTAAATAACATCTCTTTCAGAAATATCCTAGAATTCCATCTGGAGAGAAACAGATACATCATTGCTTAATTACACAATATTCAGTGCAAGAATGAAACCCAAATACAATGTCATGAGTGGTATATAACAGCTTCACCATAGCTATGATATTACATATAAGATTTGCATTTTATTGAGCATTCAAAATTTTATTTTTTTCTATTATATGATCATTTTTTAGAGCTTTGCATGAGTGCCTGAACATATCTTTACTCTCAACAGCCTGTATGTACTTTAATTTATTGATCATAAATTTACATAAAATAAATAATGCCCTTGTTCAGTGTGGTTTTAGGCTTTACAATTTTCTTATCTATATAATTTGTGTTATATCAAAGCAATATGACAATATTTTTAATATTAGAATTTATCCCATGTTTTCTCAGGTTACTTATAGGTTTCCTTTGTAAATGGGCCTCTGCATATTAGTTGCTTAGATATTCATGATATTGTAGCTTATGGCTGTTATTAGTTACTTGTCTGTGGTGGTTAAAGAATTGCCTTGACAGAAAGAAAATTAAATGATTCTGAACTCAAGAATTTTGAGATGGAATAGCATAGAGTCCACCATAGTACAAGAAGCCTGGAAGCAAGAGTGTGAGGCTGGCCTCAATTACATTTTCTCCACACACAGAAATCAGAAAATGAGAGCAGAAAGTGGACCCATTCTATGAACCCTCAAAGCCCATTAACTAGTGATGTCCTTCCCTGGTTAAAACTCTAACATCTAAAGAGTCTATAACATTCCCAAATGGTGCATAGGACTCCAGTGCTCAAATCATAATTCAATGGAAAGTATCTCATATTCAATCAACAAATACCACTAAGAGGAATCTTGTGAATATAAATGTCTTCCTTTAAACTCTGTCTGGTCTATAGCCAGAGCGCAGCAAGCAAATAGTCTCTGAGCTTAATACCCTTGTTTACAGCTTTCTGAATTTTGAAATAGAGTGATATGTATTCTAACTTTTACATTAATTTTATTAAATAAAAAATTGATAAGATGTTTGATGTACATGTAGACTAAATAAGTATATTTAAAGTATTATGTAACAGATCTTTTTATAATAATTTTTCAGGTGGTTTATTATTAATTTGAAAGTTTTTTAACATACCCACCACTGTTTCCCCTCCCTCCTCTCTTCCTAATTATCCACTAGCTTCCCCTCAACGCATCCCTTCATCCATTGCTCAGAGAGGGTAAGGACTCCCATGATGGGTCAATGCAGTGGCTGTCTGGCATATCCATTTGAGGTAGGATTTTTAAGAACTAACTGGAATTTTTTTTTTTTTAGTGTTTGGGCTTAATACACATGCAAAATCTTAATCACAGAATTATAGTATAGTTGCCTTTATCCATTTTCAGTTGACCATTCAGAGTCTCCAAAATAATTCTACCAGGTCTTTTATTCATCTGACTTCCATAACTGTTTTGTCTTTTGCCTTATTGATATGTCATTCTTTACTGTTAGAGTACACTCCCTTGTAAATTAATCCTCGTTCCCTAGTTAGTACTTAAGCCTTCAAGTGATGGAATCTATTGGAGGCACTTTTCTCAGTGAGCAACACCTAAAAGAGCACCCCCCAGGGACAAAAAGATAATTTTGATAAATTATGGGTATGTAGTAGGGAAAGTCAGTAGGAAAAAGATACAGGTGACTCATGGACAATGCCATTATTTTGTAAGAAATTCATTCATTAGTCTGATCTGTAATAAAAATGTGTCTCTTTTTCATATCCTAATTGTACAAAATAATGAGTTTCAATGGCTTTGTCATATTTGCATGGACTTTTTATGATATTAGCCCTTATTAATGTCCTTTCTTGTTTCTGCCATCTCTCACCTTTCTACAGTTTAATAGTCTATTTCCATCTAAGTTTCTTATATGAGAGAAAAACTTTCATACTTATATTCATAAGGCTGACTTATTTAATTTGACAGAATATGGAACACTTTATAAATCTACTTTTTATTCTAGTACAGAGACCATGCTGATCTCTGTATCATTTCCATTCTAATGTATATGCTGTCAGAATCAGCATGAGGCAAGCATATTCCACCCAAGGGCGAGCACATGCACAAGGATAAGGGAACTATGACAGAACATCATAAGTGATGTAAGGCTAAGGAGAACAAAGAAGATGCTTTTCTTCCCCCAGTCACATACCATCATGTATACCCTGTAACAGGAATAAATTGTTATCCAACTCCTACTATAGCTGATCATTAGAGGTGGTTAAAGAAGAAAGTGCCATGGTTAGAATTACCTTGAGGAAGCTTACTGTCAACATTGCAAGACACAAATTTCAAGAGGTACTTCAAAAGACAGAAGATTGGTATAAAACCTACTATCATGGTTGGAAGGTATACTGAACCAATGAACTAAAGTGTTCAGAGAGATTGTAAAAGAGAGCTTACTTTTTTCCACTCTACTAGCAAATTTTATATTTAATTTGTTTTAGAGATAAAGGAACTGTAGTGAGTGACATTTTTCTGATATTTTTTTGTGATATTTTTCTTTCTACCATCCTCACTTTATTCTTACACAGACAGCCAATAGCCATATTAACACTCCAAGCCATACTGTCTAAGAAAATAAGATAACTCAGAAATATCAAGATCCCAAGTGAGCACTATGTGTGGGACAGAAGCAGGTAATGAATGGTTTGAGTAAATAAATAGCCAGCATTCATAAGCAGATTTCATCTCCCAAGATAGAGATTCTGCTAGAAAATATGGTTAAAATCCTCTTAAGCCATTAAATTACCTTGTCTCTGCAAGCCTGTTGCCCAGGGCACTCCCAGACCATATGGCAGAAAAATATCTTGTCAAGAATTTCATGGCTGACATCAATCTGCAGCTTTGAGAGGCACAGCTGCCTCGCTGGAGAGGGTCCAGGATGTCTCAGGACTGCTGGTTCTTTCTGGAGATAGATGGAAAGGCTGAGGCCTGGATCCATAACTTTGTTTGCATCTTTCTACAGGGGACAGGGATCACAATCCATCCTGATGCCATGATGCTCCAGGCCTTCTGCTCTGTCTTCCTAGTAGAAATAACAGAAGTGCTACCCAGGGCCCTGAAGGCTTCAGGGAGTGACACATGCAGTCTTCATAGAGAATTCTAGCTTCTTCACTCTGACGATGTTGATTTTAGTGAAGGAGATAAAAGAAACCCAATAATAAATGGATGACTATAAGTCTCTCCCTCTTTTTTTCCTTACTCCAGCTTTGGGAAAAGTTTTCTGAGAGGTGGCTGGCTGGCCTGGAACTTACTTTCTAAACTATGCTAGCCTTGAACTTGAACCAGTCTTCCTCTCTCTAGGTTCCAAATGCTGGTATTATAGGTGTTTGCCAAATGTCTGGATGGAAAGTGGGATGGTTTTATTTGTTTCAACCTCAGTAGTAATTTATTGCATTTGATAACACTTTTTCTAGATGGCAAAGTCTCCTCAGTGAACTTTGGAGAAATGTTTTAATTAATTAATTTTATAATTTCATCTGAATATATGTATATGAAATATATATATATATATATAGATAGATAGTTGTATGTATGTTAAGATGAAAACACTGTCCCTCTCAGGAACATTTTTGATGATGTGTTTGCTGTATTTTTTTCTTTAGATTTTTAGAATGAAAGGTAGTACTGTGCTTGACTTGTATATGTGAGGGGAGTATAGTCATGTATACATAGTTGCACGTGAATACATAAATTCATACATGTGGTGCACAGAGGTCAATTTTGTGTCTTCTTCTAATGTTCAACAGCTTATTTGTTGAGATGAGGTCTTTCATTAAACCTAGAGCTCACAAAATTAGCAAGACTAGCTGACCGGCAAATTCCAGAGATTCTTCTGTTTTCACTTCCTCAGCTTTGAGATTATAGGTATGCAGGACCATAATCAGCCTTTACATGGGTGTTGGGAATCTGAGCCAGGATCTTCCTGCTTACACACTAGGCCCTTTACCCACTGAGCCTTCTACCTAATTATGTCCTTTCTTCACTATTGACTTTAGCTTGCTTACAAAGGCTGTATACTAGCAATAAGACATCAAATAGTCTTGGCATTTGAATCCATCAGACAAGCATGACATTAAAATAACAACAAAGGAATGGCATTTGTCCCTTTATATTTTATTATAATAATCAGGGGAAAGCAGATTGGAGGCAAGTGCAGGTTGGAGACTTCAAGAACCAAAAACTTTAAACTTGAAATAGACCATGCCTAGAATGAGGATATGGGAAGATCAGGGATGTCATGGAAACATACACTAAAGAAATGAATCAAATTGTTCTCAGATTTCTGAGTGTTTAGCAGAGAGCAGATACCCAGAATGAGTCAATCAATTTAATATCAGAGATGATAAATCCTGTCTTCTAAGCCAAACCTGGCCTACATAGGTAAAGTTTATAACTAAGTGACATGTCCCTCACCTCTGGTTTTAGAGAAGTGTGCGGTTTTGGAAAAGAATTTGCAGTATGTGTGTGTGTATGTGTGTGTCTCTGTATGTGTCTGTCTGTCTGTCTGTCTGTGTGTATGTGTGTATGTGTGTATGTCTATGTCTGTGTGTCTATGTGTGTATGCATGTGTGTAATTTGAGTTTAAAATCAGTTTCTACCATTATGCTGCTCTTATAAATCTAATTTTCACACAATTAAAAAAACTGCTTAACATACTTACATTTTTTCTCCGGGAAAATAAATTTGTTTTCAGCCAGGATTGTAACATGTTACAAATCAAGCTAAGAACTCTAACCTTGATAACATCAGACACAGAATAATAGTTAGACTCTTCCTGAATTAGCTCTTTTTTTGTTGGGCTTAGCTGATATATTACATTATCCTCATATTTTACTGGTACAGACCAAACAGGCTAAAGTGTAAATGCAATGAAGATTTGCTTAATAAATGATTGAAAATTTTTAAAAATTTTAAACAAGAAAATAAAAAATTTCACCCAACCTACATTACAGAAATGAGTGAACAGTGTTATTTAATATAGGAGGCAATTATTCTTCCTTGGGAAAACCCAAAATATGTCAGTTAAACTACCTTTTGTTTATTACACAGAAACTGCTTATGACAAATTTTATCACACTTAGAATTAAACATGCAAAGATTACAGAACAAAACTGGAAAGGCAGGGGCTTTGGGAAGAGAAGAGGGGGAGAGACACCGGCACCTGGACCACCCGTCCAGAGAGTCCCTTTCTGAGACCAGGGTCATTCCCTAGAGTCTGAACTTTTTATTATTATTATTATTATTATTATTATTATTATTATGAACAAAGAAGTCACACCTTCTATCCTTGTATATCCTTATTCAAGATCCCTACCCCTCCCAACACATCAGGTCATTCTGACTTCTCCACAACTCCCCATCCTCTCCCTAGGCAGGAGGCAGTCCCATGGTTCCACTGCCCCAATATTGCTTAGTTCAGTCTCCACTCCTGGCAGATCCAGTTTTCTCCCCTCAACCTCAAGACTGAGTCAGGTGTTCCTATAGGGGCAGTGGGGTCCAAGGAGTCAGTCCAGGGTGTTTCTGATCCCAAGCTGTTCAGTGGTTGTGGTTTGCAACTTGGGCATGCTTTGCTTTTTTCTTGTTTGTTTAGAGTCCACTAATGAGTGAGCACATACCCTGATTAGCCTTCTGGGTTTGTGATACCTCGCTCAGGAGGATATTCTCCAAATCCATCCATTTGCCTACAAATTTTAGGATATCAGTTTTTTTCTTACTGCTGAGTAGTACTCCATTGAGTAGATGTACCATAGTTTGTTAATCCATTCTTCAGTTGAGGGACATCTAGGTTGTTTCCAGGTTCTTGCTATTACAAATAACGCTGCTATGAACATAGTTGAGCTAATGCCTTTGGAGTGTGACTATGCATCTTTAGGGTATACACCCAGAAGTGGTATTGCTGGGTCCTCAGGGAGATTGAGTCTCAATTTTCTGAGAAACCACCATACTACATTCCAAAGTGGCTGAACAAGCTTATACTCCCACCAACAATGGAGGAGTGTTCCCCTTGCTCCGCATCCTCTCCAGCATAGGCTGTGCCTTTTATCTTAGCCAATCTGACAGGTGTCAGGTGGTATCTCAAAGTTGTTTTTGATTTGCATTTCTCTGATGGCTAAAGATGAAGAACACTTTTCCAGGTGCCTTTCAGCTATTTGTAGTTCCTCTGCTGAGAATTCCCTTTTTAGATCTGTACCCCATTTTTTGATTGGGTTATTCAAGGTTTTGGGCTCTAGATTCTTGAGCTCTTTATATATCTTAGAGATCAGTTCTCTATCACTTGTAGGGTTGGTGAAAATCTTTTCCCATTCTGTAGGCTGTCGTTTTGTACTATTGACAGTGTCCTTGGCTTTTCAGAAGCTTCCTAGCTTGAGGAGATCCCACTTATTGATTGTTGATCTTAGTGTCTGTGCCACTGGTGTTATATTTAGGAAGTGGTTTTGTGTGCCAATTCGTAGAAGTGTATTTCCCACTTTCTTTTCCATCAAGTTTAAAGTGGCTGGGATTATGTTAAGGTTTTTGATCCACTTGGATTTGAGTTTTGTGCAGGGTGACAGACTGATTTTAGGCTCTCCCTAGCAGACAGGATTAGGGAGGGACTCCCCCAGTCACTCCTAAAAGAGGAGATCTTGCACAGCCAGCCACGCCTCCAACTGCTTCGGCAGGGAAATTAAGACCTCTGTCCAAAGCAGAGTCAGAGATCAAGCAGACCCCTTGCTCAGAGGAGACAGGAGACACACAAGCCCTCTTGCCACAACTGACTAGGAGAGGAGCGGCCTAATCATGAACCACTGAAGTCATGGGCAGACACCAGTGCAAAAATACATATAACAATATAACGAAGAACAAGGCAACACCAGAAGAAAGTGGTGGTTCTACAACTACAAGACCTGAACAGAAGAATGAAGAAGATACAGAAGGAAGCAGCACCAAAAACACCTTTATAAAGATTATTGAAACCTTCAAAGAAAATATAAAAAATTCCCTTAAAGAAAGAGAAGAAAATACAAACAAAAAAATTGGAAGAGATGAACAAATCCTTGAATGAAAACTAAGAAAAGTTAAACCAAAAATTAAAGAAACATTCCAGGAACTAAAAACTGAAATAGATGGCAATAAAAATGGCACAAAATGACGCAAAAATGGAAATAGAAAATCTGAAAAAAAGAGCTGGAACTACAGATACAAGCATAACCAACAAAATCCAAGATATGGAAGAGAGAATCTCTGGAGTAAAAGACTCATTAGTGGAAATAGATACATCAGTCTAAGAAAATACTAAAACCAAAAAAGTCATAACACAAAATGTTCAGAAAATCTGGAACACCTTGAAAATACCTAACCTGAGAATAATAGGAATAAAAGGAGAAAAATGCAAGCTCAAAGACAATGATAATATATTCAATAAAATCATAGAGGAAAACTTTCCTAACTTAAAGAAGAAAATGCCTATAAAGATACAAGTAGCTTACAGAACACCAAATAGATATAATCCCCAAAATAAGTCTGCTTGCCACATAATAATCAAGCCACAAAATACACAAAAAAAGAAAAAATTTTAAGAGCTGCAAAAGAAAAGGGCCCACTTATTTATAAAGGCAGACCCATCAGAATAATACCTGATTATTAATGGAAATGATGAAAGCAAGAAGGGCTTGGTCAGAAGTTATGCAGACACTAAAAGAGCATGTCCACCAACCTAAACTACTATAACCAGCAAAATTATCAATCACCATAGATGGAGTAAACAAGATAATTCATGGCAAAGTCAGACTGAAACAATACCTATCTAACATTCTGGCCCTCCAAAAAGCATTAGGGAAAACTCCAACCTAAGGATCCCAGGTATACCCATGAAACCACAAACAGTCAATAATCCCACAGATGAAAAGCCCATAGAAAAGAAATACATACAAGCTACCACGAACAATAGCAGGAAACATCAGTCAGTGGTCACTAATATACCTTAATATCAATGGACTCCACTTACCTATAAAAAGACACACATTAACACGATGGATATGAAAACAGAAGCCATCTTTCTGCTGCATGCAATAAACACACCTCAACCATAAAGATAGACACATGCTCAGAGATAAGGGTTGGGAAAAGATTTTCCAGTCAAATGACCCTGAAAAACAAGCTACCATTGCCATCCTAATATCTAACAAAGTAGACTTTAAGCTAAAAGCAATTAAAAGGGACCAAGATGGACATTACTTAATTATCACAGGAAAAAATAGTCAAGAGGAGATTTCAATCATGAATATTTATGCCCCTATGCCCTTAATGTAAGGGCACCTACCTATGTAAAAAAAAAAAAAAAAAAAAAAAAAAAAAAAAAAAAAAAAAAAAAAAAAAAAAACCACTGCTAAAGCTCAAATCCCACATCAATTCTCATCAATTCTCACACCCTAATAGTAAGAGACTTCTATACCCCATTTTCAACCCTAGATAGGTCAGCCAAACAGAGACTCAACAGTGAAATAAGGAGTATAATAGAGGTTATTGTTTTAATAGATATTTACAGAATCTTTGACACAAATGCAAAGGAATATACATATTTCTCAGCACTACATGGAATTTTCTCTAAAACTGACCACATAATTGGTCATAAAACAAATATCAACAGATACAAAAAATGGAAATAATCCCTTGTATCATATTGGACCACCAGGGTCTAAATTTAGAGTTCCAAAACATCAAAAATCACAGAAAGCCTACCAACTCACGGAAACTAAACATCACTCATCTGAACCAAGGAATAAATTAAGAAATCAAACTCTTCCTAGAATTTAATGAAAATGAATCTACAATGTACCCAAACTTGTGGGACACAATGAAAGCAGTCTTAAGAGGTAAATTCATAGCAATAGGTGCCTATATGAAAAGCCTAGAGAAATCCCACTCTAGAGAATTGTAGTGGGAAATCAGAATCTACACAGGTGGATTGATAGCTGGGGAGTGCCGAGACAGAGAGGGGCATGGTCAATGAGAATGAGCTTTAGAAGTAGAACACCCAGGGAGATGATGGGAGACAGGAAGCCTGCGTTCTCTCACACAGGGCCGGGAACTCTCATGAGGGTTCTGGACTGGTGGTGCGGTTTCCGGACTGGTGACATGGTTTCCGGTCTGGTGGCGCAGGTTTCGGACATGTGGCGTGTAGGAGAGGAGCTTTCATTTAGAAATGCTCTGGTGCGCTGCAACCTAACCCCTTCACCTTTTCTTAAAACCTTCTCTTTTTTGTAAACTATTCTCACAAAATAAACATCATTTAAAACATATCTTATGGTGGGTCGATACCGTGATAGAGAACTAACAGCACAGCTGAAAGCCTTAGAACAATTAGAAGCAAACTCACCTAGAAGGAGTAGACTATAGGAAATAATCAAACTTAGAGCTGAAAGCAATACAATTGAAACAAAAAGAACAATATAAAGAATCAATGAATCAAAGAGTTGGTTCTTTGAGAAAGTCAACAAGATAGATAAGCCCTTATCCAAATTAATCAAAAAACAGAGAGAGAGAGTGTCCAAATCAACAAAATCAGAAATGAAAAGGGGGACATAACAACAGACCCCCAGGAAATACAGAGAATTATCAGGTCATATTTTGAAAATCTGTATTCTACAAAAATGGAAAACCTAGAAGAAATGGACAGCTTTCTGGACAGGTACCATGTACCAAAATTAGATGAAGACCAGATTAATTACCTAAACACACCTATGACCCTAAAGGAAATTGAAGCTGTCATTAAAAGCCTCCCAAGTAAAAAAAGCCCAGCTCCAGATGGTTTCAGTGCCGAATTCTACCAGACATTCAAAGAAGAACTACTACCATTACTCCTCAAACTACTTCATATAATAGAAACTGAAGTAATATTGCCAAATTCTTTTATGAGGCCACAATTACCCTAATACTCAAGCCACTCAAAGACACAACAAAGAAGGACAATTACACACTAATTTCCCTCATGAATATTGATGCTAAAATTCTCAACAAATTTTGGCAAACTGTTGCAACAATATATAAAAATTATCATCCACCATGATCAAGTAGGCTTCATCTCAGATATGCAGGAATGGTTTAACATATGAAAAACCATAAACATCATCCATCATATAAACAAATTGAAGGAAAAAGCAACATGATCATATTCTTAGATGCTGAAAAAGCCGTTGACAGAATTTAACACTGTTTTATGATAAAATCCCTGGAGAGATCAGGAATACAGGGAAAATATCTCAGTATAATAAAGGTGATTTACAAGAATCTGACAGCCAACATCAAACTTAATGGAGAAAAACTCCAAGCAATCCCACTGAAATCAGGAACTAGACAAGGATGTCCTCTCTCCTCTTATCTATTCAATATAGTTCTTCAAGTTTTAGCTAAAGCAATAAGAGAATGAAAGGACATTAAGGGGATACAAATTGGAAAAGAAGAAGTGAAGCTATCTCTATTTGCAGATGATATGATTGTATAGATAAATGACCCACAAAATTCTGCCAGGGAACTACTACAGCTGATAAACAACTTCAGCAATGTAGCAGGATACAAGATTAACTCAAAGAAGTCAGTAGCCCTCCTATACACTAAAGATAAATGGGCTAAAAAAGAATTTAGGGAAATATCACCCTTTATAATCACTGCGAATAGCATTAAATATCTTGGAGTAACTATAACCAAAGAAGTTCTACTTGACAGATCTATTTGACAAAAATTTTAGATCATTGAAGAAAGAAATTGAAGAGGATATCAGAAAATGGAAAGATCTCCCATGTTCCTAGATAGGCAGGATCAAAATAGTAAAAATGGCAATTCTACCAAAAGCAATCTACATATTCAATGCACTTCCCAGCAAAATCCCAACACAATATTTTTCAGACGTTGAAAGAACAATACTCAATTTCATTTGGAATAACAGAAAAGCCAGGATTGCCAAAACAATTTTGCTTAACAAAAGAACCTCAGGAGGTATTACCATCCCTGACTTCAAGTTATACTATAGATCTACAGTAATAAAAACAGCCTGGTACTGGCATGATAACAGGCTTGTGGATCAATGGAATCGAATTGAGGATCTGGGCATTAACCTAAAAACCTATGAACATCTGATCTTCAATGTTTGGGCTAAAGAAGCCCAAAATATTCAATGGAAAAAAGATACTATCTTTAACAAATAGTGTTGGCATAGCTGGTCGGTAGTGTATAGAAAAATGCAAATAGTTCCAAGCCTATGACCCTGCACAAAACTCAAATCCAAGTGGATCAAAGACCTCAACATAAACTCAGCTACACTGAACTTGATAGAAAAGAAAGTGGGAAATACCCTCCAATGCATTGGCACTGGTAACAACTTACTAAATATAATACTACTAGCATAGACACTAATAACAACAATTAGCAAGTGGGACCTCATGAAACCAAGAAGCTTCTGTAAAGTCAAGGAAACTGTCAGTAGGACAAAACGACAGCCTACAAAATGGGGTAACATTTTTACCAACCCTACAAGTAATAGAGACTGATCTCTAAAATATATAGAGAACTCAAGAAACTAGAGCCCAAAACCTTGAATAACCTAGTCAAAAAATGGGACTCAGAACTAAAAAGGAAATTCTCAGCAGAAGAATTGCAAATGGCTGAAAGGCACTTGAAAAAGTGCTCCACTTCATTAGCCATCAGAGAAATGCAAATCAAAACAACTTTGAGATACCACCTTACACCTGTCAGATTGGCTAAGATAAAAGACATAGATAATAGCCTATGCTGGAGTGGCTGAGGAGCAAGGGAAACACTCCTCCATTGTTGGTGGGAGTGTAAGCTCGATCAGCCACTCTGGAATGGAGTACGGTGGTTTCTCAGAATACTGGGAATCAATCTCCCCAAGGACATAGCAATACCACTACTAGGCATATACCCTAAAGAAGCACATTTGCACTCCAAAGGCTGAAGTACGCTCCTAGAAGTATTATTCATAATAGCAAGAATTTGGAAACATCCTAGATGCCCCTCAACTGAAAAATGTACTAACTAACTGTGGTACATCTACACAATGGAGTACTACTGAGCAGTAAGAAAAAAATCCTACAATTTGCAGGCAGATGGATGGATTTGGAGAATACCCTCATGAGCGAGGTATCACAAACCCAGAAAGAAAACCAGGGCATGTACTCACTCATTAGTGGACTCTAAACAAACAAACAAAAAAAGCAAAGCATGCCCAAGCTGCAAACCACAACCACTGAACAGCTTGGGATCAGAAACACCTTGGACTGACTCCTTGGATCCCACTCCCCCTAGAGGAACACCTGACTAATTCTTGATGTTGGGGGAAGAAAACTGTATTTGCCAGGAGTGGAGGCTGAACTAAGCAATATTGGGACAGCGGGACCTTGGGACGGCCTGCCCATGAGGGGATAGAAGAAGGAATGACCTGATGTGGTGGGAGTGGGAACGGGCCTTGAATAAGGATATACAAGGATAGAAAGTGTGACTTCTTTATTCATAATAATAAAAAAAGAAGAAAAAAGTTATAATCATAATTTTCCTTAGTTACAATATATGAAACTTTGAACTCACAAGGATATAATAGATGATAGAATATTTTTTTAAATTTTGCTAAATACAAATAGACAAGCTATTATAACTGTAATTCTTGCTTGATAGCTATATTGTTTTAAGTAATTTTACTATGTTCAAATTGACATCTTCCATTTTGAACAGACAGAAAAGGGAAGTGATGTGGGGTGTCTTTCTGTATGCTCCCAAAATGCTTATTGTCATTGGTTAATAAAGAGGCTGTTTTACAAAAAAAAAAAAAAAAAAAAAAAAAAAAAAAAAAAAAAAAAAAAAAAAAAAAAAAAAAAAAAAAAAAAAAAAAAAAAAAAAAAAAAAAAAAAACAAAACAAAAAAAAACTGATATACACCATTCAGTGAATGTTTTTGAAATACAGACTGTATAGATGTTTATAATCAGTTCGTTGGGACATAACCACTGTCTTAATTTTCACAGGACTCCACAGAGGTACTGTCTCCCACAAGTCAGTAGCAAGCAACTCTATGAAAAACTATGCCCCTCTTCCAATAAGTTTTGTTCTCTAAGGATTGCGGATAATTATCATTCTGCTAGGGTGGTTATGTCATGTTTGGGTTGAAGTGGTCTAACAATATAGACTCAGAAATCCCTTTTAAAGAAAAAAAGGGAAGTAGATAGGACAGAGATAGGTAGATTATTATATCTACCTGTAAACAGTTATTAGCCCAGTATGAGCCATAGACAATTTGCACTGGTACAGATTCTTGTATAATGATACAAATGTGAAATTATTTTATATGTCTGTTTGAGATAATTTGTATATTGATACAAATTCAAATCTAAAATTATTTTATATGTCTAAGGTAATTTCTATATTGATACAAAATTGAATCTGCAATTGTCTTATTTTGCACATGCTTTTACCTCTATTTGAAGATAGATAGATAGATAGATAGATAGATAGATAGATAGATAGATAGGTATATCTATATATAGGAGAATATGTCAGATATACAAGAGTCTTCAAACACTTCACAGACCTAGAGAATATGACATTTAATGTTTTGTTATTCAGAATTTGGCCATTAGAGACACAGTAACTCCTTGCATCACCATTCCTTTCTTGAGATGGCATTGGGCATCAAAGACACTCAACTAGGAGTTTATCTTCCTTGGAAGATAATGGCCTGTTGGGCAAAGGACTGCCCTTGCCTCAACTGCTGTCAGTAAGCATGCATGAGCAGGATGAAAGACTGCTAAATCCTACCAAGACAGATTGAGACAGTTTCTCAAAATACTCCACTTCTGAAGAGATCTGTCAGATATCCTAAACTTGTAACCAAAAAACTGGATGCTCTAGCTTTGCCGAAAAGCTGTGGGTGATTGTCCAGACAGCTGACTGTTGTTGTCTTCTCCTACTAAATTTTAGCAGTTACTCTCTTGTTCTTCCAGCTTATTCAGGTAACATGTTTTCCTTCTCAGGTCTTTGATGAGGTTGAAGACTAGATAGTTAAGGTTACTACCATCTCATATCTTAACTAAGAGCATTTAGGTATTAAATTTGTATTATTAAAAATAAACAGCTTTGGGGTAATTTTTGTATATTGCCCCTTAACAATATTCTGAACATTTAAGATATACTTTACCTCTGTTGTTTGTTAGTTGTAGCTTGATCTTGTTTATGTTATTTGTCTTTTCTTTCTCCTGGACATAACCTGATAAATGTTCCTATTGTGTATAGTTTTATACTTAGGTTTAGAACTTGTTTAGACAAAAGGGGGAAATGTAGTAAGTATCAGGCATTATTCACTTTGGCCTAAAGGTGTGGTCTTTAGATCTTGAGGACCCATGTACAGGGCATGGGGATCCCTGTCTACTATCAGTTTCATATTGCCTCTGGGCCCTGTTTGTTCCCCTATATTCTCAGAGGAAGGATCTCACCCACTGCCACATGGGACAGCTCAATTCTCCTGGAATTGTCCTAAAATACAATCTTGTATCAGTGTTTCATATAACCTCTTTAATATATATTAATCCCTTTATATAACCAATTAGCTAATAATTCCTACAACACGACTGAGTGCAAACAAAGAAAACCAAAGCTCTCATGAATTATTGTGCTTGTGCAAAGCACTACCAAGGATCATATGAACAAGAGTGAAATGTCCTGGAGTGGTGTGACCAGACATCACAATTGCCTGCCACTCTGATGCTGGCTCTGCCTTTCTCTCTGTATGTATTATGATTTTATCCTGGTTTTGTTTAGCCAACTAGACACAAACTAGAGTTATTTTGGAAAAGGGACTCTCAACTGAGAAATTTACTCCATGAGATTGGCCTGTAGGCAAATCTTTTGGTCATTTCTTTGATTAATGTTTGATATGGGAAGGCCCAGCCCATGGTGAGTTATACTATCTTTGGACAGATAGTTCTGTATTATATAAGAAATATAAAAAGCAAGACACTAAGCAGCATTCTTTCATGATCTCTGATTCAGGACCTGACTAGAGTTTCTATCCTGAATTCCTTCCAAGATGGGATGGAAAATGGAAGTGGGAGTTAAATTAATTCTTTCCTCCCAAATTGCTTTTTGTCATCATGTTTTATCATAACCGTAGGTATTTTAACTAAGATAGTGTTCAACAAAATTAGTATGTAAATGATACATCAACAAATATAAAATACACAAGCAAAATACCTGACTGTGGGAATACTATTAATGATGTGACCTCAAGAGAATTATTTTTATGTTGCTGAGCATTTTTATATGTAAACAGTGAATATGACCTCTATCTCAAGTATTATAAAACTATAAGTAAAAGATATATGTCTGTAACCCCTGTCCACCATAGGGAGATGGCAGAGGAGCCCGTGCTGCTATCAGTAACAGTCATCATATGCTGAGTTCTGCTTTGTTATGTAAAAAATGAGGATTCACATTCAAAGGCTTAAGTTACACAGATCACATGTAAGTGCCTATTATGTCTTTCTTGAGATGGAAATGGGCTTTTATTTTGTTTCTTAAATGCACTGCTTAATAAAGCATATCTACTCAAAGGCAGATTGTGACCCTGAGTCACTTTTTCTCAATGCTCACTCTTAGATGATCATTACAGAATGAGACGTCAGGAACAAACAAAGGCAATAAGCAAATAAATGAATAATAACCTTCACAGGTAAAATCTCCAAACACCTTCCATGTGGATTCAAATTCCTCTATCCAAGGTAACTTTCCTAGGGTTTAATTTGTAATATTGCTTTTCTCTTGTATTTTAACTGTTGCTGTGGCAGTTTGGAATGTCTTTAAAGGGCAATATCTAACACATCTGTGCCTACACATCTAATGAAAAGACAGTATCTGAGATGTTGCTTTTGAGAGTTCAAAATGTTTATCTCACCATGAGTCACATTGGTCAGATTTTGTAATGCCATTATGGGCTAAAATTTTGCTTTTATTACACTCAACTCTTCCTCATATCTATTTTATGAAAATTGAATGTTTCCTATGAGGCTCTTACTCCCTGAGGAAAGGCAGGAGTTAAAACCTGATCTGTCTTTGGAAGTTGGCAGTTATTAAACAAGTTATATAAATGTTCATCCTTCCCATCAGAGTTTTTCCATAAGGACAAACGTATAGATAATGCAAATGTGGCTAAGGTAAAAATATTACTACCTAGTGGCAGAGGAAGTCAAGTAATATATAAACTTTTCTTTGATGGATTTCCTAACTCCAATCTCTGAGTCCCAACTTCACCCTTGAGGCAATGTCACCTGTCATAATCTGACTTCTCTTTGTACAGTGTCTTCTGCACACACACCTCACACACAGAAGTACCTTCTGTCCCCTCCCCACACAAATGTCTTTACTTCCCAATTCACTTAAATGTCAATGCCATTAAGGTGAAAATACAAAATAAGATGTACTTTTCTGTACAGTCTCCTTACACCAACCCCCACTTCCTCCCACACTCGTTAGAGCTCTTTTTTATAAGTTGGTGAAGAAATAAGCCAACCATTGTCTGGGCTCCAGAGTGTGAGGCACACAGAGCTTTTGTTTATCCCTCTTCCAACATTTGTCATTGCAAAGGAGGTAACAAGATTAGGAAGAGAGTCTTTGGAAGTGGAAAGGGATGCAACTTGGCAACCTGTCAACTTGTAACAAAAGATGTCATAATTACAGAGGACAGTTTCATGATGAACTGTATGTAATAGCTGTCTAAATGTCCTAAAATCCAGTGAATAGAAAACATATTACAATAATTTTTCTCTTGCAAAGCAAATAATAAGAAAGCTAATTAACACATACTGCTGTGTATTTATACTCTAGGACAAGTTTTAAGTTTTTCTAGCATGAAAATCAACATTCCAACCTTATCACCTTATCTTCTTATGTGATTTTTGTTTCCTTAAGGTTTCAGCACTTGATAAGTGTGAAGTGGTTTCACAATATATCTTCCAAATGTGATAATAGATAGCATATAAAATGTCATCTTATATATATTTAGGTAATATGTCAAAGACAGTTCCTACCATCAAGGACAATTTACTTATTTCATTTTTTTGCATGTAGTAAAACTGGTGTTTTTAATTTAGTTTTTTATTGTTTTTTAAATGAGTAACATATTTCTTAAAAATATTTTCTCATGTTCGTGCACATTCTAGGAAACCTAAAACTGACCAATTCAAAATCTCTCACCTTTCATGATCCCTTTTGAGATGAAAACATTGAAAAATAATTGTCTTAACTAATTTTCCAGTGTGAAATATCATGGTGCAAATGACTTGAATTTATTCTTTTCTAGGTAAAACTTTGTTCTAACCCCTTCCCATTAGAATCCACAGTTCTACTTAGTGCTTCCTTGAATTTGACATTTTACATTGAACACATATATAATATAGCATAGCATTTGTCTCTATGTTTTTTTGACCTAGCTTCATGTCCTAGGTTGAAGATCACATTGTCTGAATTTCTTTATGTTATAATAATATTCCATTGTGTATACTACCACATTTTTCTTACTTGCTTTTCTATTGTTAGACATGTATTTTGGCTTTTGGGACTAATATCACAATGGACAAGAAAGCAAATTCTTTAATATACAGATTTCATTTCATTTTTATGAATATACTCATAAAAGAAATTTCTGGATCATATGATAGTTTTGCATTTAGGTTTTCATAATCACTACACCAAATTACATTTCTCCCAACAATACACAAAGACTCCTTATAAACGTTTCTTAAGATTTTGTTATTTATGGGGGGAGGTTATACTGCATGAGCACAGTGCCCATGGAGACCAGAAGAGAACACCCAGGTCTCCTGTAACCAGAGCTACAAGCTGTTGGGAGCCACCTAATATGGGTATTTAGAACTGAATCCAGGTCTTCTGGAAGAACATCCAGTGCTCTTATTCACTAAGTCATTTTCCAAGGCCCAGGAATCCCCTTTTACAACATTCTCACCAAGATTTCTTATTACTTATATTTTTCTAAATAGCCATTCTAGCAGGTGGCCATGACTGAAATCGCCCTGCAATTCTGACCTCCTGGACATGTTTTCATCTTTTGTTGGACACATGCATATTTCTCCGAGGTGGTAATAAGCTTTCAATTTGTTTGCCATTTGTAAAATCAGGTTATTTTTTTTCTTGTTGTCAACTTGTTTAAGACCCTGTTTATTCTGAACATTATCCTTATATCAGATACACATTTTCAGAATATTACTTCCTTTTCTGGGGGAAATCTTTTTGTTCTGCTGGCTGTTTTCTTTTGCTTTGTAAAAATAAATATGCCTCAATGCTATTTATATATTTTTGTTAAATTTTGTTTCTGTGGTGTGTGAAATTTCTAATTATTTTTATATGCATGTATTTTTACTTAGAAATCTATTACTGAAGATTTATCTTGTCGGTATAATATGGCAAAATACTAGGGGAAAAGTTGATGTTTTACGACAGTAACCACAAAACAATGGGATGTATAGCCTGAGAGACAGCTCAGCAGTTAATTGTGCTTGCTACTCTTTCAAGGGACAACAGGACTGTTCCCAAAGACTAACTAACTCCAGCTTCATAAGAATGGATACCCTCCTTTGGCCTTCATGAGCATTTGCATATGTGAGATGTACATAGATATACACAGACATATATACATAAATAAAACCTAAATCTAAAAACAACAATAAAATAGTCATGTTTTATAATAGTTGTGTTTCATACAAAATCTATTTTACAGGAGGAAAAGATATTTTAGTGAATGATCATCATATAATGAGCTTCAGTTTTTAAAAAAAATACACATCTGTACATATTTATCTACCAGCATGTTAGTTTTACATTTCCTTTTAGTTTCCTCTTGACATTCTAATATAATAATATCATTTCTCCCTTCTCTTTCTTTACCCTACCATACCACATATGCCTCTCCTCACTCTCTTTCAAATTCATGAAATTTGAAACAAAACAAAAAATCCTTTTCTGTTTATCAGGTAAAGTCAAGAAACTATAAAAAGTAATGTTTTAGAAAAATATTATTTGATACTCTTTTTACATTCTTTCCTCAGAGTATCTAATGTGATTATTTGTTTTGTCCTTGGAGTTTGTTAATTTCAGCTTCTGCTCCCTGGGTAATCAACCCCCAAGACATGGGCCATCTTTGTCCTCTTACATCTATACCCTGCTTTACACAAAAGGTAAAACTGGAAAGTAGCACAGGAGAAACACTTAGCTGAAATAGAGGAACTGTTTCTGGGAGTCAGATGCAACACTTTCTAGCTTTGAGAGAAACCGTGATACTCTTGTTAACTCACTTTCTCCCTGATTGAGGTCTTCCTGCCTTTCCTCAGTGATGAAGGTTTTGAAAGCAGATTAGCCACAGATGAGCAGCTAAGGAAGGAATTTCCTGGCTTGTATTTCATGAGAAAAGGTAGCTTGGGGATAAAATATTTTTCACACAAGATCACTCTAGTTAATAAACTATATGAACATAACCTGTAAGTGTCAAGAAAAGGTACTAAAATACAAAGCCTTTCATTCCTTAACTATAATCCCCAAACTGAGTGCAAGTTCATGGCAATTATCAAAATGCTATCATGAGAACAATGGCCAAGAGAAAGCTAAGAGTTAAAGATATGTTTGGAGAAACAAATACCAAGTATCTGGGGGTATATGACTAAACTGGTAGTGTTTGCTATGAAATCCTGAAGAAAAGCCTTCAATCTGTACAATCCATTTTCAAGGCAGGTGTGTCCCTACATGCACAGGTAGACACTCCATCCTAACTCTGTGCCTGATGAATGAACTGGAGAAACTCTTCCAAAGCTCTCCCAAAACCTACAATCCCTTTCTCACAACTCCATTGCCAACTCCACAGTAAGAAACATTAGTCCAAATGTTCCTGCAAGTCTTCTGAAGCCTATGGTGTAGGGAGCTGCTTACAGTCACACCTTAAGATGGCGTTGGCCTTGTGCTCTCCCTGGTAAACAACTCCATATTTGGCTAAGGCCAAGGATCTGGCTTGCTTCCGCATATCTGAGCCTATCGGTGATGCCCACGTGGCTATCTTGGATTGGAAGCCCTGAGGATATTTAGCTAGGAGCAGGCTTCCCCCTGGGGTCGTTCGTCATTCGTGAGAGAAAGGTTGTTCGTCTGAGTGAGTGAGTGAGTGAGTGAGTGAGAGAGTGAGCTAGTGAGTGAAAGATAAGAAGAAACCAGATTGTGAAAGGCCCGAATAAAGTGCAGAGAGAAGGATCCAGTGTTGCCTGTTCCTTGCTGACTGAGGTGGCTCGCGACACTGTGGGATTCCAGCCTTCTCTCTTCAGGTATCCTTCAGAGCAAACAGAAGGTCTTTGTTACGGCCTCTCTTGGATTCCATACCTGTTAGCAGCCTTCCTGATAGCTGCGGGTTGGTGACCTCTTAACAATAAATATCCTATTTCTGCAAGCCTCCTTTAATGATATTCTGCATTTGATGAGACACGACTCTCCTACTTTTATTTTCCTGAGGGAATTTGAGGTTATTCACAATGTTGATTTCAAGACTTCTTGTAACAAGTCTATTCCTTGGGAGTCTTGGGAAAAGTTTCTGTTGCTATTTTCTTAAACTCACGTGACTGGGTTATACTTTAGTTGATTGTGACTTGTACTTTTTTAAACAGCATGTTTTAATAAAATAAGTTTGGCAGCTCTACAATCAGAGGTTAGCCTTTCGTAGCAGTTAGAGCCATTTATTATGCATTGTTGCTTGCCTGTCAGTGGCTTTCCTTAACTTTTGTTTCAATTTTTATTAGTAGTTGAGAAATGTGTATATGGATATAATGTGTTTTGATCAAGTCCATACTCATTCTGTCCTTTCCAAAACTTCCACTCCGTCCACCATTTTCCCTCCAAACTTTATATTGTAGGTTCTCTTACTCTCCCTCGCCTCCCTTCTCGTATGTGTAGTAATCTTATTTGCATTTCCACCCTTGATAAGCCATGCTTATGATAATTATCCTCTGTATAGTTATTGTTAACTCTTCGGCATTTTTAAATTCTTTTTACTGTTTTTTTGATAAATACAAAATAAAGAAGGAAAAAAATTACTTAGTCTGTTTAATGAACATCTACAACAAAACAGTGTTTTCTGGACACAGCAGGTCTATTGCACACATAAACTCACAATGGCTGTAACTACATGAACATGACTGTACAATATCAAACCAGCCAAAATCCTGGCATGGATGGTTGTGGTGGTTTGAAAGAACATGGACCTCCAAAGGGAGTGGCACTATTAGGAGGTGTGACCTTGTTGGAGTAGATTTGTCACTGTGTGAGATGTGGCTTTGTGGCCATTTTCTCAAGCTTCACTCACAGTGACAGTCAGTCAACTTCCTGTTACCCAGAGGATGTAGCACTCTCAGCTCCAGCCTGCAAGTCTCAAGGCTCCTCAAGATGCCAATAAATAAATGAACCACTGAAACTGTCAGCAAGCCACAGTTAAATGTTTTCCTTTATAAGAGTTACCATGGTCATGGTGTCTCTTTATAACAACAGAAACCTTAACTAAGACAATAGTGGAGACGCTTGTGAAAGTCGCTCTTAGCTGAAAACCTCTTGGCATCTGGTATCTCCTGGAAGTGGAAGAGTCAGTTTTTAATAGGATGTGCTTCTTGGCAAGTTATATGTGCTCCCAACAGATGACTCAGCCCCTTATATCTTTGGTCTTTAGTCCTTCTTGTAAATGACCACTGATGTCTACATCTACTTGTTCCATGGTTAAGTATATTGAAGAAAACTTCCTTAAACTTCTGGAACCAAATGAAAAAAAGAAAAGAATACTCACCCAGGCTTTGCAGCTGGGCTCTGTACTGTGATATTCCTTGGACTTAGATAAGTCATTTACAATTTGCTTTAACTTTTGCATCTTGCTTGCACAGAGTTAAAAATAAAAGCAATTAAATCTTGTGCTCTCAGATTTTGTGATGTTTGCAAAAATTTTTACATGTATATGTTCTTTGTTTCTCTAGTATGCACATGAAATCTGAAAAACCTTTATTTTCAGTGGAGGGACTTTCCTAGCCCCTCACCTTTCTGACATTTCAGGTTACTTCTTCTATAGAATGCTCTCCCTAGGGTAATGCTACAAGTACCTATTATTATGACCCTTAGAAGTTCCCATCAAATGCCCCAGGCAGCTCTATGTCCAGAAGTACTCTGAGTCATGTCTAACAAAGGCAACCCTGTTCACAGTCCTCTAGGAAATGTGTGACAAAACTTTTCCTGGAGAGATGCTATATATGTCTTCTTATCCCAGATAGGGAGCCCAAGACAAACCAAAATACAGATAACAAAGTCAGGACAACAGACCATGCTTCCTGCCATGATGATAATGGACTAAACACTGGAAAGTGTAAGCCAGCCTCCATTAAAATGTTTTCCTTTATGTTACCTTGATAACTTATAAACACTCACCAAGACAGTGTGTCTGTCAAACTTCCTTCTAACATTTGTGTTTACAACTGTAGTACTCTTTTGATGTCAGCCTTAACTCTAAGGCATTGGTGAAGTTCCTGGAAAAAACTAACTTTTGTTGTGATACAGTGGCCTAATCCTGAGCCATAAATATATATCTCTAGTCACTTTCTCCAAGGCTAAGTGATCATTGCAAAACAAGGGACTGAAAAATATAAGAATTGGAGTAGAGTGCTATATAATAGTCTTGTGAACTATCACCTATGCTGGGATAGACTTTCATGATCCAGATGCCTTTGAGTCATTTCTGTTCCTGTAAGTAACCCCTCACCATACTCATGCAAGTAAATCCAGCAAAATACATTGGTTTACTAAGTTGGAATTCATTGGTAACTGTATCTTTGTCTGTCCTGGACTCCCTATCCAGCATGCATAAACATGTATATTGCATCTCCTCAGGAAAAGTATTGTCATACAACATGAAGTCACCAGATAGATAGGAAGCATAGTTACATAAGGAGAAGTTCAATATTGCATGTTCTACCTCTACAAAGACATGCTACAAGTATGTGTGGTTTTACCACAGTCACTGCTCTTGTGGAGATAGTAGGGAGACAAATTGAAATTAAGTGAAGGCAGCAGCTTCATTTCTAATTAAACATTCCGGTGTGTGTTGCTAGCTTTGTCAAGATTGTACAGTTCTGAGATAATTAATTTTGCTATTTTGTGGAATTAATTGTTTTCTTTTGCAGGGGATAAGCCCTGGTGTCCCCATGAAAAAAAAAAGTTTGGTGAAGTTTTTATCCCTCTAGGCTTTGATTTTATGAGTTTTGTTGTTATTTTATTTTGTTTATTCTTTGTTTGGAGAATTTTTTTAGATTTTTTTTTTTTATGTATGAGTGTTTGCCTGGATATATGTCTGTGCACCACTTGCATACTACTGTATAGAGGGTAATAGATTCCTGATACTGGAGTCACAGGACAGTAGTGAGATAAGCTGCGGGCACTGAGAACTAAAACTCAGAACCTCTGGAAGAGCAGCCAGTGCTCTTAACCACGGAGTCATCTGCCCAGAATCTGTGGTTTGATATTTTTGAATGGTCATTTCTCTTTTTTAGTGCATTTTCCAACACTTTGAAGGCTTTTCCAACCTACTTCATTATGTACAAACCAAGTAAACAGAAGACTTAACCCCTTCCTAACTAGCAATTTAGTCCTCTCTCCAACAATGTTCTTGCAACAGACAAAAACATAAAATATTATTGAGTGCCTTAAAGACCTTATTGACCATTCAGATGAAAATGAGATTTTTTTTAGAATGTAAATTTGTCAAGGGCATTTACTTAGTATTGACTATAAATTAATTTTGGTGGTTTTTTTTTTTTTTTGAGAAGTCCATACATGAACACTGTATCTATATACTAATTCTGCCCTTTCCTTTCCTTCTAACTCCTCTGAATCTCCTTAAAAATATATGAATATATTAGTTTTATTTGTTTTTGTTTCTATTTGGTCTTTTTCAATACAGGGTTTCTCTGTGTATCCCTGGTTGTCCTGAAACTCACTTTGTAGACCAGGCTGTCCTCAAACTGATCCACTTATCTCTGCCTCCTAAATGCTAGGATTAAAGGTATGTTCCGCTACCACAAAGGGAAGGACTGATTTTATTTAGTGTGTTTCTGTGTATGTGTGTTCTTGCATATGGGACATACTTGTGTAAGTACACATACCATTATGTGTATATGTACTTACACAAGTAAGAGGTCAGAGAATAACTTTGTAAGTCAGTCTGGGAATTGTACAGAAAGTGTGTTTACCCACAAGGTCATCTAATAGACCCTAAACTGAAATGTTTTTAATGGAAAATGTTCAAGGCAAGCATCACTGACTGTGCACAAAAAAAGTGAAATTAATGATCTAAATAAGCATCTGGGTAGACAGGAAGTTTAGCTATCAGGAGCATGAACACAGATCTCTTTAGCAATATCAGACACATTAATTTCTAGTTTAATTGCCTGGAGTAAATGATCTAATTTTATGTCTTCTCATCTTTTTTGTCTTTGAAATAATTATAACATTTATATAGATCTTAGGGCCAGGCACTGATTTATGTGTTTTACATATGTAACTTACTTAAGTCTCACATCAATCCTATACCAGATGCCGAGAAGAGTAAATCAAAAGATGTTGTTAACACATTGACCATAGTTAAAAAGGAAATAGGAAAGTCAAAATGTAACCTATAATATTGCTAAGATCCTTTGCACTCTGTAATAGCTGTTAAAAGATGATATGCATCTTTTAAAATAATTTGAATTTGTATTACTAAACCTTTGTTTTTCATCACATCAAAATACTATATAACATCAGTGGCACAGACACTAAGAATAAAAATCCATACATTGAACCTCATGAAACTGAGAAGCTTCTGTAAAGCCAAGAACACTATCAATAAGACAAATCAACACCCCACATAATGGGAAAAGATTTTCACCAACCCTACAAATGATAGAGGACTGATCTCTAAAATATATAAATAACTCAAGAAACTAGAGCCCAAAACCTGAATAACCCAATCAAAAAATGGGATTCAGAATTATAAAGAGAATTCTCAGCAGAAGAATTGTGAATGGCTGAAAGGCACTTGAAAAAGTGCTCAACTTCTTTAGCCATCAGAGAAATGCAAATCAAAACAACTTTGAGATACCACCTGACACCTGTCACATTGGCTAAGATAAAAGACACAGAGAACAGCATATGCTGGAGAGGTTGTGGAGCAAGGGGAACACTCCTTCATTTTTGGTGGGAGTGTAAGATTGTTCAGCCACTCTGGAATGCAGTATAGCAGGTTCTCAGAAAACTAGGAATCAATCTCCCCAAGGATCCAGAAATACCACTTCTGGGTGTATACCCAAAAGATGCACATTCGCACTCCAAAGGCATTAGCTCAACTATGTTTATAGCAGTATTATTAATAATAGCAAGAACCTGGAAGCAACCTAGATGCCCCTCAACTGAAGAATGGATTAACAAACTGTGGTACATCTACACAATGGAGTACTACTCAGCAGCAAGAAAAAATGATATCCCAAAATTTACAGGCAAATGGATGGATTTGGAGAATATCCTCCTGGGCGAGGTATCTCAAATCCAGAAAGATAAACAAGGGATGTACTCACTTATTAGTGGACTCTAAACAAAAAAAGGAAAAAGCAAAGCATGTTCAAGCTTCAAACCACAACGCCTGAACAGTTTTGGATCTGAAACACCTGGGAGTGGCACCTTGGATCCCACTCCTTCTAGAGGAACTCCTGACTCAGTCTTGATGTTGAGGTGAGGAAACTGGATCTGCCAGGAGTGGATGCTGAACAGAGCAATATTGGGACCTTGGGACCTCCTGCCCATGCTTGGGAGGAAATGGGGAGATGTGGAGAAGAGAGAGTGACTGAAGGGGGTGGGAGGGTGAAGAGACCTTGAATAAGGATATACACAGATAGAAAATGTGACTTTATTCATAATAAATAAAAGAGAAAGAGGGGGAAAAAAGAACCTAGAAAAAAACCTAGTTGCCCCTTAACTGAGGAATGGATTGACAAGCTCTGGTACATCTACACAATGGGGTACTACTCAGCAGTAAGAAACAATGATATTCTATAATTTGCAGGCAAATGGATGGATATGGAGAATATCCTCATGACCGAGGTTTCACAATCCCATGAAGATAAGCAGGGGATGTATTCACTCATTAGTGGACTTTAAACAAAAAGCAAAGCATATCCAAGGTGCAAACCACAAACACTGAACAGCTTGGGATCTGAAGCACTTTGAACTGGCTCTTTGGATTCCATTTCCTCCAGAGGAACACTTGAACCAGTCTTGACATGGGCATGAGGAAAGTGGATTTGCCTGGAGTGGATGCTGTGCTAAGCCACCTTGGGACCTTGGGACCTCCTGTCCTTGCCGGGGAGGAGATAAGGAGATGGGGAGAAGAGTGACTTGTAGGGGCGGTAGAGGAAGGGCATTTGAACAAAGGAATACATGGATAAAAAAATGAGACTTTATTAATAATAAAAAATGAGAAAAAATACTATATTTTACCCTCATGTTGCCTCTAACTAATGACCTCTGCCCTTGTAGAAGAAATGTAAATAATGTCCTTCTATAACAATAATAAAAACAGAATATATTTGCTAGTAATGAAAACACAAGTTTAGTGGTAGGTATAACCCAGAAAAATACTAAAAGAGCAGATAGGAAACTGTAATCTATTAATAATTATAATACAACCTATAAATATATTTTTGTGCTAGTTTCTTCTATTAGAGCCTTTAAATGATGCAATTATGTACAATAATGATTATAGTGATATCAATATGTTTATGGGCTAATAACTCTTAAATTCATCTTTTTTTTCATTTGTGAGTTTTTTATTTTTTTATTTTTTTGGAGACAAGGTTTCTCTGTGTAGCCCTAGTTGGGCTGGAACTTGCTCTGTAGACCAGGATGACTTTTTTTAATGAATAAAGTCATATTTGTTTATCCATGTATACCCTTGTTTAGATTGTCTTAGAACCTAGAGCAATGGTTCTCAACCTGTGGATTGAGGCCTTTGACCATCAGATAACACATGTTTCCAATGGCCTTAGAAATCCCCAACCATAATCTTATTTTGTTGATACTTCATAACTGAGATTTTTCTACTGAACAGTGTCACAGATATTAAGACCTTTAGAAATATGTGTTTTCTGATAGTCATAACTCACAGGTTGAGAACTATTGAGTACAGGGAAATAAGAGACATATAGAAGATTTTATATATATATATATAATTTTATATATATGGAGAGATTATATATGGAGAGAGAAAAAGTTACTATTAATCTAAAGCTGACTTTGGTAATAAATATATTTATGCATATATGATTATATATACACATATATATAACAGTAATTAAAGAGTCACAAAATTAATTTGAAAAATGCTAGGTACAAAGTGAACTACATCAAAAGTATATTAAACAAAGTGGATGGTATAATCTAGGCACAAAGAAAACATCACTAAACTAGATTTCAAAATATTCCTTTAACTATATATTATTTTAGGAAGTGAGCTTTATTCTCAAATACAAATAAAGGGGAATAAAATGCTATCAGTCAGATGAGAAACCAAAGAATGTCTCAATGTCGATATTGGTACCAAGCAAAAATAGACATTAAACAAAATTACTCTAGCTGTGAGCTAACTTTCAGGAAGATGAACCCACAATTCCAACGATAAATACATATAAATACATATTTATCTAGCAGTGGATGCACAAGCCCAGAAGCAAAGAATGAGTGAATGGATGTGAACATGGACCATTCAATTTTGATAGTTTGCAGATCCAAGGTCTAATTTATATTTTTACTTTATTGTTTTATTTTATGGTTAGGGGTGTTTTACATATATGTATGTCTATGCATCATGCCTGGAATGCACAGGGGCCAGAAAAGGTCTCTAATCCCCTGTAACTAGAGTTACTGATAGTTGTGAGCTGTCATATAGGTGCTGGACATCAAAACCAGATTCTCTGAAGGAACTGCCTGTGCTGTTAATCACTGAGGTTAAGACCCAGGATTTCATTTTTAATAATGAGTAGAACAAATGAAGCCAGAGTTCCACAAAGAAACATAAGACAGCACTAAATGGGATCCTGTTCAATAGTAAAATATATATTCTTTTCAAGTGCATCTGGAAAATTCCTTAGGATAGACAGTACACTAAGTTGTAAATATGCATCAGTGCATTTGACACAATATAATAATAAAATTATTTTCTTATTATAATAAAATGAAAATATAATTTAAGAACAAGAATAAACCCAGAAACTCAAAAAACATGTCCAAAGTAAGCAAATTACTGACAAGCAACAAATAGCTCAAAAATTGTTGAAAAAAAAAATCTTAAGATGCAAACTCATGCTCAGATCTCACTCCATTTTCTAAAGAAGACTCCAACTGCACCATGGGACTTACTCACCTAGCCCTAATAACCATCTAAGAGTTTAAATTCTACATAATTACAATGTACAATCTCAGACATTTGGTTTACAAAACTTGCCCCTGTCCATGTCACAGCACCAGGTTCTCAAGCTTTTGGTCACAATCTCAATTACACCAGAACTTTTCAAGGTTGACCTCCCCATGACATTACTTGAATAAGCCAATTCCTCCTTATCTCTTCCCTCCTCCCTCCCTCCTCCTCTTACTTTGTCCCACTGTGTATACTTTCACTAATGCAACAATAGAAAAACACTAAGACAATGTGAGATTTATTTTCTTAATGCAAGATTAGCTTAACATATAAATTTAATTAACATAGTAAATCATGTCAATTTAATAAAAATTGAAAGTTAAAGGATAATTTCCAAAGAGCCTGAAAATAAATTTGAAACAAATATCCAATACTCTTTCATAACTATAGTTTGCTTGTCTTTTGAATGAGAATGCCCTCCAAAGGCTAATACATATGAATGCTTTGTTCTGAGTTGGGAAGAATTAGTAGATTTGCAGCCTTCTTGGAGGAGATATCACTGGGAATGAGGTTTGAAGTTTTAAAATCCTATACCAGGCCCAGTGCATCTCTGTCTCTCTCTGTCTCTCTGTCTCTCTCTCTGTTTGTGTGTGTGTGTGTGTGTGTGTGTGTGTGTGTGTGTGTGTATGCTTACTGTCTGTGGGTCATGTCATAAAGCTCTCATGGTCATAAATCAACCATCTAAAACTATAAGCAAGCCCCCCACTTAAATATTTCTTTCTATCAGAGTTGTCTTCGTCATGGTGTCTCTTTACAGCAGTGGATCAGTAATAAGACAAGAACTGACACTAGGAAGAGGGGAATTGATGTGACAGGCCTGGCCATGCCACTTGTTAGATGAATATGGAAGACTGTACAACTTTGGTCTAGAAGAGTAGTTGAACACTTTAAGCAGAGCTTAATGAGCCATCCTACCAGGAGCAAGAGAAGTAGTGGTGTTGAGTGTAATGTGAACTGTGGGGGTCAGCTCAAGAGGTTTCAGGGGGAAGAATACGAACAGCCAGCATAAAGACTATACTTGTGATATTTTGATTAGGAATCTCGCAGCATTTTGCACATATTCTAAAAGTCTGCCTGAGGCTAAATTGAAAAGATTTGGATTAATGTTATTAACTGAGGAGATTTCAAAGACAGCTAAGTATTGACTCTGTCACATGGTTATTAGTGAGCAAGCTTATGCAGAACTACAATGAAAAAGAGCATGCAGGGCTAAGAAATACAAAATGTGCAATTTGAGAAGAACAGGAGCATGTAATGTTAGAGCCAAGTCTTGTGCTTAAGCAGACAAGAAGCTTAAAGACAGGCCTGATGTAAAATGGAGTAAAAGGAGTGTTGCCCTCTGGACAATGCTCAGCCCATGTCATCCTGCAACCTGTGACAGAAAAGAGTATTTTCCTAAACCTAAACAAAGATAAGCTTTTATACAAGTATAATTCAACTAGGGAGCCAGGTTGCAGCCATAAGCAGCAGAACGTGGTAGCTTTGGCAATATGGTTCTGGCTTTGGATTCAAGAAGGATACAGAAAAGAGATAATGGAAACTTTCTCCAGGGTTAAGGAAAGCTGCTGAAAACAAGTCCATGGCAGGAAACTCCCTAGAAAGGTCATTGCTTGAAGCTGTGGAGGTAAAGCCTAGATTGCACTGTGGACCCCAAGTTGAAGGAGATTTCAGAAAAGTGGGATACCTGCCAAGGAGAGCTGCAGCCTGCCTATGGAGGCAGCCCAAGAGCAAGAAGTGCGTGGTATTCAACAAAGCTGGAAGGTGTGGGGAATGTGAAGAGTGCTTTGACGTTAGGCAAAGACATGAAGAATTTAGAGTTTCCCCATTTTGGTCCTGCTTTGATACGGTTTTCCTCTCTATTCCTCTTCTTTCCCTTTTGGGATTATAATGTACATTCTGTGCTATTGTGTGCTGGGAGTATGTGATTTGCCTTTTAATTTTACAGGAGATTACAGCTAAGAGATTGTCTTGAGTCTCATAAGAAGGCTTTGAAACAGTGTTGAGATTGTAAAAGTAACACTGAATGCATTTTTCAGTTAGACATAGCTACAGGCATGTGGGGGCCAGTGAGTGGAATGTGGTGGCTGCATGAGAATCACGCCTATAGGCTCACATAATTGAGTGCTTGGTTACCTCACACTTAGTGGAATTGTGTGAGAAGAATTAGTGGGTGTAGTCTTGCTGGAAGAAGTGTGGTCTTATTGGAGGAGGTTCACTGGGGGTGAATTTTGAAGTTCAAAAGCCCATGCCAGGCACAATGTCTCTATCTCTCTGTCTTTCTACTGTCTATGATGGATCAGGATGCAAAGCTCTCAGCTACTGCTCCAGCACCATTCCTATCTACTTTCTGCAATAACGATGAGGAACTAACCCTCTAAAACTGTGAGCAAGACCTCAGTTAAATGATTTGCTTTATAGGAATTACCTTGGTCATTCTGTCTCTTTACAGAATCTATCTATACCTGGGAAAGATGTGAGTCAGGCAGATACCACTTTCAACTTTAGTCTGCTCCTCCTCATTTTTCATGCCCTGTGTTCTTCAACCCCTAGAGCAGGGACAGTGGTCTGGAAGCAAAAGATCTTACTGTGCCATGCTTCTGATGCTAAGGCTAACCTGTCTTTCATCACTCTGTCTCTTTAGTCACAAGGTGGTTAGAATTGATTGGGAAGATCAAATAGGGAGGGTGAGGAAAATGGAGGGTGAGAAGAAATTACAGAGAAAGGCAGGAAAAATAAGAGTCCTTTGTGGGGTCATATGGAAACCTAATACCATAGATGCGTTCTAAAATATTTACATATATAAAAGTAATATAAGGCAGATCACCAAATAATGAGGGAGAGAGATCCCCAATTACTAATGTCTCATCACCAAATAAAGCTTTCAGCTCTAAGAATGGGTTACATCTAATCAAGTTGTGTAGGGCGCGGTTTGCCTTTGCACAACTCACCAGAACATTCTATTGCCGCTTATGCTAATTAGGCATCGAGTAGTGACCAATCCGATGTGCTTATGCTAATTAGGCATTGAGAAAGGACCTATCCAATGCGATTCTCAAATATGTTAATGAGCCATTATTTTGGGCCAATCACCAGCCACATGCTAATGAGTACTACTTTGAACCAATCACCAGCTATATGTTAATGAGGCATTGTGATGGGCACCAATCACGCGCTAGGCTTCCCTATATAAGCAGGCTGAATCTCAGGCTCGGGGTCTTCTTTCCACCATTTCACAACTGAGCTGTACTCCAATAAAGTGTGATCCGAGAAGAATCGTGCGTGTGGTGACTCGTCCTTCTGCAGGCCAGAAGCGGCTCGCCACAAGTGGCGCCGAAACCCGGGAATATTCGTGCCT